>OMKZ01055656.1:18439-36625 GCA_900302535.1 Neoniphon sammara
TCCTTCATCCATGAAGTTATGGCAGTGGAAGGTGAAACCTCACACTCAAATACAGCAGCTGAGCCAATAGACTCAGCCTCCTGTAACACAATGTCTTTGAGCTTCTTGACAAACTTAAGAGGGACAGCTTTGAGTTTGAATCCTCCAAAAGGCTCCTCTGGTGGCGATGGGCCTTTTCCACCAGGTCTCAGGCCTCTGCCTCTGCCTTCACCAGGAGATGGTGTTTGTCTTGCTGCAATGTCAAACATAAAAATTCCTCAAGTTAGTCTCAAGTATGATGATGACAGATGTGGACAAGAAGATGTTTAAGGTCTTAGAATAGTCACAAGAGAAACAAGAATGAAAATTTGATGAACAAAAAGTTGTCCACAGCTTGCACACATGACAAACATATTTTAAGCTATGAGTGCATTCTCACCCCCGAATCCTCTGCCCCTGCCTTTAGGTGGCTCTTCTGTTGGTTTTCCATCTGAACAGGAAATAAGAGGATGAGTTTCCATTGTCTTTGCAAGAACTGTGTACTTTCAGTTATATTCCAGCAAAAACAAAGATGAGCAAAACAATGCTGACAGAAAGCATGCTAATACTCAAATAAATATTGTACATGTCACATGAGCACATTGAGTGATCAACATATAATACATACTGCAATCAGTGACACGGATGAAGACAGAATGAAATCCTGACAAATAGGTGATTAATGGGACAAGATGACACATGGGACAAACGAATATAAGATGATGTGGAAGACTAAATGTTCTACTGAATGACATTAACACTGGTACATTGGAACACTCAGTAACACTGAATAATAGACAAGACATCAAGGGCACAAATGAAGACAGATGATGACAGACAACATGAGAAGATCACAACAGGTGGATGACTAATGGATACATGAGCGGATGGATAAATGGACAAATGGATGGTAGATAGAGAGACTGATAAATGGATCAAATGATTAAAGGAGGACTGGATGAAGATTAGATGAGTCATCTTAGATGGGATGAAAAGGCTCCAGGGTCATCACACGGAGAGTTCAATGGCCTTCGTCTCACCTCGTTTGCCACCAGGCATGCCTGGAGTCTCCAATGCCCCGTCCTCTCCTTCACCTTGCCAGTCCTCTGGAGGAACCAACTCCCAACCCCAGGCCTCCTCCTCTTCCTCTCCTTCATCTACTTGGGCCTCAAACTCCTCTTCGAAAACCTCCTCCTCCAGGTGGGTGGGAACCTTTCTCATCTGTATAGCTCCAGGAGAGACTTCTTTCACCATGGGAATCTTCCCTTTACTGGGCTTTTCTGGTTCTATGGCCTTCTCCTCTCCTGGTGATGGCTTCTTGGGGACCTTTTTGAGGGTTACAGCTTCAATTGAGTCTTTTGGTGAAGCTGCACTAGGCAGCTTTTTCACCTTTCCTACACTTGGTTTTCTCTCAACAGAAAATGGCTCCGGTTCTTGAGGCTTCTCAACCTTAGGTGATGGGGTCTTTTTCAGCTCAACCTTTTTGAGCTGCTCTACAGGCTTCAAGGCTATTTCTTCTTTCTCAGTTTCCTTACCCACTCTAGGTGAAGGTGTCTTTTTGAGTTCTACAGCTCTCTTTATGGTCTCTGTTTGTTTTTGTAATATTTCTTTGCCTTTTTCTTCTACTTCTTTTTCAGGTGTTGCTTCTTTCTTGACTGGGGCTATCTTCCCTGGAGGACTGGGCTTTTTCAAAGCAACTGCTGGCTCCTCTTTCTCCCTAGGTTTCTCATCATCCTTCACAGGTGTTGCAGTCCTTTCAACTTTCTGCTGCTGTTCCACTGGCTCTTTAGGAGTTTCATCTTTTATAGTTCGGCTGGGTGCTTTTGAGTCCACAGACGACTTCTTCTTCTCTTCCTCAGGTACCTTTTCTGGTTTTTCTTCAGCTTTAGGGACCTTGCTGAAAGGCTTCAATACAACCTGCTCCTTTTCTTTATCTGGTGTGGAAATGATTTTAGCTTTGGCATGCAGCTTGTCATCATGTGTAGGCTCCTTATCTTTAGGCACTCCATCAACCAGCTTCTTCTGTCTAATCTCCTCCTGGTCTTTAACAACATCAGGAGCTATGTCTGGACTTGTGAAAGGAATATGTTCATCTTTAAATTGTCTAATAGCTGCAGTGGGTTGATCTCTCTGTGGTGTCTCACCTCTCTGGAATGGTGTTACTTCAGTATCTTTCTTTGCCTCACTTTCTTTCTTAGCTGTTGGTGGCTCAGCTGCTTTTGGTTTCTGAGGTTTTTCAAATGGTTTCAATTTCACTGATTCTTGCTCCTCATTTTCTTTTGGCAATTTCTTAATTTTCTTTTTAGCTAAATCTGGCTCAGATTCTTCATCTTTCTGCACTTTAGGAGTTCTTTCCCATCTTGACTTCTCACCTTCTGCTTCCAGCCTTTCTGGTTCCTCCATAAGACCCAGTTCTGATGTAACTTCATCTGTAGTAAATACTCGTTCAGTTCTTCCAAGTGTTATTATCTCTCTATCATCTCTATGATGAAGTGTGTGAACTGTTAATTCTGTATCATAATGCCTCATCACCTCTGCTTTGCAACTTATGACTTCCTTCTCAGGCTCTTTGGGCTTGGTTGGCACCTTTTTCAGCTTGATTTTCTGTGGTTCTTCCTCTGATTTCAGAGGCTTTTCAAATGGTTTCAGTTTAACTGATTCTTGCTGCTTATCTACTTTTGGCAATTTACTTATTTTCTTTTTATCTAAACTTGGTTCCTCAAGTTCCTCATCTTTCTGTTTTTTGGGGGTTTTTATCCATCCTTCTTTCTCCATTTTCTGTTGAACTTCAAGTCTTTCAGGTTCCTCAAAATGGCCCAACTGAACTGTCTCTTCCTCTGCAGTGAAGACTCGCTCAGTTCTCCCAAGTGTTATTATCTCTCGATCATCTCTACCATGAAGGCCATGAACCATCATTTCTGAATCATAATGTCTTGTCACTTCTGCTTTATGAGTTATGACTTCTTTCTCAGGCTCTGGAGGTTTCACTGGAACCTTCTTCAGCTTGACGACCTCTGGCTCCGGTTCCTTCTCTTTAGGTATTCTTGGGACTCTACTCTTCACCTTGAGTGATTCAGGTGTTTTTGCCTCCTGAACAGGAATCTTACCCTTTTGCTTACTAGGTGGCACTGTGGTTAAAGTAGTAAATATGCTTTTTATCACATACAAATGAAATTCATATACAAATAGGACAGTCAACATCTCATTTGGATTTTATAGCATAGGACTCTACACATAAACAGTTAACACACAGACACGTAAACACCAAACATTAAATCAACATAATATATCAACATAACATATCTTCTTATTTTATAGTAGCTACAACTCAAATGACAAATATGTACAAAAATGTGCTTTTTCTAGTAAAACAATTATTTAGTATACCTTTAGTTGGTCCAGGTGCTGTAACTGGTTCCTTGTCTGCAATTTTAACAAAATTACTATTAGTACAGATAACAGTAAAGGCAGTCTTAGAGAAATCGATTAAAGTCTGAAAAAAAGTTCAGTACTTTTGAAAAAAAAAAGGGTCTTAGGTTAGAAAGTGTGGCATGCGGCATGTGTTTGTGTAAAAGTCTCAGTATATTTAAGAACCAGTGAGAAACTTCAAAATTTCAGGTCAGCTAAATATACTGTATACAAACAATTGGCCTGCCAGATCTAGACAGAATTAGAATGCAAAGATATTACTCACATTAGAGCTGTGATTGTTTGTATGAAGACTCATGCTTTAAGCCACATAAGAAATGCTCGAGATGAGCTACATTAGAAGAGAGGAACATGAATGAAAGTTACACAAGAGATGTTACCTTCAGGTGGAGAAACTTCCTCTTTTACAGGGGTGGGTTCAGCCTTTGTGGCTGGGGGAGAGGGTTTCTTCTCCACTTTTGCAGGCTGTGGCTTCTCCACTGGTGAAACTTTAGCTGCAAGAATGCCAATTTGATTACAGTACTGGCAAAGTCTGAGCATCAAGTAAAGTCGCTAAAAAGACAGGACAGATATTTAGATAACCAAACAGACAAAATCTAAAAAAAAGAAGAGATGAGTTTGTCTTTAAGACTAAATGAATGTTTTATAAACATTACAAGCAAGAAGTTAAACAACATGAATGACAAACAGAAGAAACTACCTTCAGGAGGAATGACTTTTTCTACTGGAGGAGGTGTGGGCTTTGGTGTTGGCGGAGATGGTTTCTTCTCCTCTGAGGGACACATTTGGGAATACAGGATACCAAGGTCATGACCAAGAAAACAATATGCTCAGTAAAGATATGAACCTGACAACACAGTTCAACAACTGAAGCAACTGAAGACTGGTGACAATTATTTAAGAATGGAAGAATGAGGAGACGTAGACAACAGGTACAGAAAAACAAACAAACCAAAATCAAATAAGATAGAAGATTACAAATCTGACAGAGATTTGTTCAAAAACCATAGTAATAGAAAGACATAGCAATTATTCTTCATACATGCAAACAAACTACCTGCAGGAGGAGCAACTTTTTCTACTGGAGCAGGAGGTGTGGGCTTTGGTTTTGGTGGAGATGGTTTCTTGTCCTCTGGAGGAGACACTTGACAATACAAGATGCCAAGGTCATGACCAAGAAAACAATAAGCTCAGTCAAGATATATTGAGACAAACAGCTGAACTGAAGAAAAGACAAGTGAAGATGATGCAGTCATAGAGGACAGAGGGCAAGTAGATAACAGAGGAAACACACAGATGACAAAAATAAAAGCAGTATGGCTAATGTTTGATGAGCCAGAAAACTCAAAGAGAGCATGAACATATCAACAAATAAAACAAACTTAGGAAACTACCTGCAGGAGAAGTTACTTTTGCTGCAGGAGGAGGAGGTGTGGGCTTTGGTGTAGGTGGAGATGGTTTCTTCTCCTCTGGGGGAGGCACTTGGGAATACAAAATGCCAAGGTCATGACCAAGAAAATAATATGCTCAGTCAAGATATGGTAAACATGAAACTCAATGCAAGTGAAGATGGTTTAAGCACAGAAGACTGAGGACAGGCAGACAAGCATACAAACACCAGAAAGGACATGTGGGGATAAAACAGAAAAAACAGCAATAAAGGTAACTCATGATGAGTTGACACAATCAAAACAGAGAGAACTATAAACAAAACAAAACAGACAACTCTACCTGCAGGAGGAGTGACTTTTGCTGTAGGAGCAGGAAGAGCAGTCTTTGGTGTCGGTGAGGAGGGTCTCTTCTCCTCTGGGGGAGACATTTGGGAATACAAGATGCCAAAGTCATGACTAAGAATACAGAATGGTCAGCAAAGATTTAATCACGACAAAAGAGGGAAAAAACACACACACAAACAATGGAGCAGAATTTGAAAGATGGTTTAGAAAGGAAAGAACTGCTCCTAATTGACAACAGAAGAAACAAATGGCTAGAGTGACAGGACCAGACAAGTGACAGGATGGAAAATGATGTAGAAGAAAATGCTCAAAAAAATGAAAGATGCAAATAAGCTCCTTAGTACTTGGTGTACCTTGTACAGGAGTGACATCATCTGAAATTGAAACAGGGACCTCCTCAACAGAAACCCTGCGGTCTGCTTTTGAGAAAGCAACACACAACAATTCACATTTTAACACAAAAGCAGTTTACAACAGACAATAGACAGTCACCCAATAAACATTCATAGAAGAGGATATTTACTGCACATATATATACATGTAGAACAGTTATTGATCACAAAGAAGCCATACTGTAATGTTACTAAGGTTAGTTTCACACTGCAATATTAAGAAGAATAAGAAAGATGTATGAGTATGGTAAAAGTGAGACCTCTGTATTTCAGTTAAGAGGGATTGATCTTATGCGATCATATGAACCTGAGCGGCTCAGATAAGAAAGAATACCTTTCCAAGGGATCTCTTGATCCATCCTCTGTGTTCCCTTCTTTGATTTTCTGTCATCTTCTCTTTGGGCTCGAGGTTTAGTTGTGGTAGTCTTCTCTTTAGGTGGTTTCAGGTTTGAGGACTCCACCACATCTTCAGCAGGGGTAATTTCTTTGGATGGAGGAGAAACAATTTTCCTTGATGTAACAGGTTCTTCCTCGGCGGGCAAAGCTTTCTTTTTTGGCGTAACTTGTTTGGGAGGAAGAGATATTTCAGTTGGAGCAACTGTGTCCTTAGGGATAGTTTTCTTGGATGCAGTCACTTCTTCAGGAACAGTGACTTCTTCAGAGAGAACAACTCCTTTGAACACTAAAGAAACATCTCTGCTCACTGGAGGAATCTCTTCTCTTGTTGGTGATACACCTTCTTTTGGGGGTGTAATTTCCTCAAGACAGACGTTTTTCTTAGGTGCTGAAACTTTTTCTGGAGTCACTTCCATCACAGTTGGAATAGTTCTTGTAGCATGGACAATTTCTTCCTCAAGACACACTTCTCTTGACACACGAGTAGCTTTCTGTGGAGATGCCATGTCCTCAGAAGAAATTTTTCCTGCAGCTGCAGGGGCTTTTATGAATGGTGAGATTTCTTCCTTGAGAGAGTCCATTGTTTTATGTACTCTTACTTCTTTCTTGGAGGGAATGTCTCTCTTGGGAGGAGAAACCTCTTTCCTCAATTCAACAGTCATTTTTGGTAGAAGAGCTGTATCTTTCTCAGTTGGAGGTAAGAAAGCCTTCTCTGGAGAAGGAGAAATTGATGTTTGAGATGGAATTTCTTCTGTTTCAATGAAGTCAGCTTGCTCAGTTTGAGTAACTTCCTTAGGAATACTTGGTTTCTTCAGTGGAGTGACTTCTTCTTGAGTAACAGCTGTTTTGTGCAGGACAACATCTAAACTTGGAGAAGTAGTTACTTTACATGTAACACCTTCTTCAGCATGCACTAATACTTGTGATTCAATCACTTCTCTGTGTGGAACAGCCTTATTACTCCCTCCGTCTTTCTTGGATAGAGTTCCTGTCTTGGAAGGAGAGACATCTTTCTTTGTTGGAGCAGATTTTTCAAATGAAGGTGCAAGATCTGTTTTGGATGGAGGAAAGACAGCTTTCTTCAGAGTTGGAGAGACAGACTTTATAGTTGAAAGTTCTTTTCTTAGGATCTCAGCTTCATCCTCTAGAGAAAAATCTTCATCATGAGTTGGAACAATTGGTTCACTGTTCTCTGGTTTGTCAAATTCATATCCCACTGACTCGTTGTCCCCTGATGGTTCAGCAGCATCCTCTAAATATTCATCTGGAGTATCCTGAGTCTGCTGATCTTCACTGTACCATGTAGGAACCTCTTCCTTTGCTATAACCCTTGGCTGTCTTAATTCCCTTTTCAAGGAAAAAGCTTCTTGTGCACTTGATTCCACGTGCTCCACTCTGCTTTCATAAGTCTTGACTTCCTCTTGCTTGTATCCATCTTCTTGTACCAGAGAGATCTGCTCACTGAGGCCCATCTTCAGAGAACACTCAATTTTGTCTTCAACCATTACTGTTGTTTCCTTCACCTCTGTCCTCATGGCAATAGGGGTAACTTAAGATATAACCCAAGATTCAAGATGTGCACCATGGAGCGGTGGCAAAGAGAAAAGCAACACACAACAAAAAATCAAACAGGTGCAAAAACACAAATATTTCAGTGATGTGTGTATTCTAATGTAATTTTACAACCAATTTGCATTATATACAATGTCATAAATTGCTACCTTTTTGTTGTGGTGTTTCTTTGGGCTGAGTTTGGACTTCTGCTTTTGCAAAAGGAGTCAGTTGCTCTGCTTTCTGGGGCACTACAGTAAATAAATGTACTCAATCAAATTAAGCAAAATAGAGAGAGATTTGTGCTGAGAAACATTTGTAAGTTTAAGCATACCTTTGGTGGGTGTACTTAGCTCCAGCTTTGATTTAGCTATTGCTTTTTTGTCCTGTTGTAACTCCCTCTGTTTTACTGTTTTGATAAGTGACACACCATGACAAACAAACAAACATGACAGCAAAAACATCAAGACAAAACTTTTCAAGAATTTGCTTAAGATGTGAAAGAGTTTTCAAGATAAAAGAAGCTAAATGGAAAGATCAAAGTAAGTAATTATTAGTTCATCATCTTTGCAGATATATCTACCTTGTACTTGAAGAGTTGGCTTTTGAGCCTGAGGAATTTGTTTGAATGTAGCAGGATGTTGTGATGGTGCTGGTGCTTGGTGGCCTGGCTTCACGTCTTCTGGTATTGATTTTGGTGCCTCTGGAATCTGTTTTGGCATGTCTGAAACCTCCTTTGGCACTTCTGGAACCTTTTCTGGTGCTTCAGGAACCTTCTTTGGTGTTTCTGGAGCCTTCTTTGGTGCTTCGGGAATCTTCTTTGGTGCTTCTGGAGCCTTCGTTGGTGCTTCGGGAATCTTCTTTGGTGCTTCTGGAGCCTTCGTTGGTGCTTCGGGAATCTTCTTTGGTGCTTCTGGAGCCTTCTTTGGTGCTTCGGGAATCTTCTTTGGTGCTTCTGGAGCCTTCTTTGGTGCTTCTAGAACCTTCTTCGGGGCTTCTGGAATCTTTTTCGGTGCTTCTGGATCCCTCTTCAGTATTTCTGGAGCCTTCTCTGCTTCTTCTTCAACAGGCTGTGGTGCCTCTTGAACATACTTAGGTGATTCATAGACCGGCTTTGTTATTTGAGGAGCATGAGTTGTTACCTCTGGGGCATACACTTCAGCAGCAAGACTGGCCTTCTCATGTACTGGCTTTACTAGCTCAGGCACTGGCTTTGGTGTCTCTGGTACATGTTTTGTAACCTTGTGAGTTGATTTTGGCATTTGGACAATTTGCCTTGGTTCTTCAGGGGCATATACTGACTCCTTAAAGGCCACTGGAGGTGGTGTAGCTGCCTCAGAGGCATTCTTCTGGGCTTCAGGGATGAGCTTTGTTTCCGCAGGAACATGCTTTAATATTTCAGGGGCATACTTTGTTGCTTCTGGCTCAGGCTTATGAGCCACCAACTGTGGCTTACTTGTAGGTTCTGTGACAGGTCCAGATGTCTTTGGTTCTGGGACAACTTAAAAAGACATTCAATTATAAGCTGATTATATGGCTAATTATATTTTGCAAGAGAAACCAATGTACAAATCACACTCTAACGAGTGCTTAGCACACTGGAAAAATGGCCAGAAAAATGAAAGATTACCACAAATGAATAAGAATGATATATTCTCATAAATATATCGTAGTCGATTCAAGAGACAATATAGAGATCAATCAAAACAACACAACAAAACTAGCTATCAAGAGAATCTCTGCAGTACCTTTAGTTGGAATAGGTTCAGTCTTGGGTGGAGTAACCTTGGTTACAGATGGTTGAACTACAGGTACCTCTGGTCTTGGTACAGCTGGCACTTAAGAGAACATTATGGATTGTTTAACCCACAGGTAATCACTAAGACTTACACAAAGTTAAAAGACTACACTCTAAATGAGTGTATACCAATGAAAGAGATCAAAACAAACATTTGAAGCTTTGCTGTAAAGTCAGAAAAACAGACACAATAAAAGACACAAGAAATAGGACAGCAAAACCCAAGAATTAAAAGGTCAATGATCAATACCTTTAGTTGGAAGTTCTGTTGTGGAGGGAGTAACCTTGGCTACAGCTGGTTGAACTACAGGTTCTTCTGGCTTGGGTATAGCTGGTGCTTCAAAGAACATGAGATATATTCAATAACCACCTGATGATCACTAAGGTTTCCACACTCTATCGAGTGCTTAGAACAGATATTTGCAAAAAAAAAGTGTTCTGCCCGGCCTAGGGGACAAATTTTCTGATCACACAAAACACATAACACAACCCAAAACATAGAGTTGGATATATTCCATCATCACATGACATATACCAAAGAGTTTTAAGATTACAAAAGATATCATCTCTCCTATACCTTTTGTTGCAATAGCTTCAGTCTTGGGTTGAGTAATCTTGGCAGCAGCTGGTTGAACCATGAGTTCCTCTTGCTTGGGGACAGGTGGCACTTAGGAGAAGATTAAAACCTACATGTGATCGTCCTTAGGATTTCCATATGAAGTCAATAGTCCCAGCGAGCATTAATTCAGCGTCCCTCAGTTTATCATAACGTTATTATCAGAGCTAACGGTGTGAGAGCATATGCTTCCAGCAGCTTTACTATCAACTATGACATCAGTTAGTTTGGAGAAGAATTATGTAGAAAGCTGTAGCCTGCTAACTCCAAATTGATTAGATGATGTTATTTTTAAATTGACTCAAGAACTGTTCAAGCTTAAGAGGTTAGCATTGAAGAAACAAGACTAATTTGTTCTATACTGATAAACATACAACAAAAGGATTTTGCAAAGGTTCTGCGATCCCTGAACTATAACCACAACTACCTTTCTGTGGAGCCACTTGTTGTGGAGAAGGTTTGGGTTTCCTGATCGGTTCAACTCGGCGGTCTTCAGGAACTTAAAAGAAATATGGGGTGGGGGATATTTTGAAAACTGCAAGAATCTCTGAACAATCGAGATTTTCACAAATAAACACAAACATCAGTTAAACATGTAGAATACAGCAGTACAGACAAAAACAGTAAAGACAAATTAACACACAGCCTTACCAGAAGAAAAGAAATAAAGCAAAGAATTTGCTACTTTACCTATAGCTTGAGCAGGTTCTGGTGTTTTCTTAGGGGCAGGCTCAGCCTTTGGTGGTTCTGGTTCAGACTTAAAAGTGGCCACATGTGGCTCAGGTGCCACTGGTTTTTGTGGTGCCACTTTAGGCTCAGGAACCATTTTAGGCTCTGGCGTAGGCTTGGGTTGATAAGGTTCAGTGGTGACCTTTCTGGGAATGGTCACTATCTCTGGTTCAGGTTCCGTGTATATTGTGGATTCTTCAAGATAACAGAGAAATATTACTGTGAGTCAACAAAGAGTGCACACAGCTTCAAGAGTTAGGGCTAAAAGAGAAGAGTGGAGAACACAACACAACACATGTATAACAGACTGACAATAACTGACAGATAGCAGAGAATGTAATGCTCTCTAGTGAATTATTTCACAGGAACTGTAAAAGCAACAGCCAGAACAGATAAAACAGAGACAAACATAAATAAACTGCAACAAAGTAACCAAAGACAACATTCATTATGGACATACAAACTGCGAAGAGAAAGAAAACATATGCTAAGGCACATGTAAAGAGTTTAACTGAGTAGGGTTGTTAAAGATAGGGTATTATATTCAAAAACAGTCCAAAGTGTAAAATGGTATACCTCGCCAGTACTCTGTTTCTGAATATGCAATCTGATGTTCATAATGTTCTAAAAAAATTACAAAAAAATCAATTATTAATATTTCAGTGAGAAATACTAAATCTATGTTGAAAATGACAGATATATGATATACCTCTTTGTGGCTCTAACTGGGAATACACAATCAGAGATTAATAATATTCTTTGAAATAATAATGGAATTAATTTAAACATCTACGTGGAAAAAATCAGGAAATAATAGAAAATCTATAAATCTGTGGGGAGAAGCTTTCATTAACATTTATTTTGGATGCAGTTTCAAATGTTTGTTTTTTTTTCTCCTTCTTTTGTTTCTCAAGAATTAAGAATGTAAGACAATACTTAAGATTCTGAGTCTTTCAGACCCGATCAACCAGAGACACTAACAACAAACACCATGACGTTACCTTCTGGGGCTGGCCGTTCCTCTCGCTCAGGCATAGCAGCTACAGTGACCTGGGGCTCCGGCTTCTTTGCTTCAGGTACTTAAAAACATTATCAGCTATTTCAATTTTTGACCACAAATGCTGACACCAATTTTTTTTGACACGAATATTTTAAGAACTACAGAAATACACGGAGAAAGAACAAAAAAAAATCACTGATGAACACATACAAAGTGAATGACAGAGTTACGACAAATTACACCAACAAGAAGTACTTAAGTAAGAAGGCATTACAAAGAAACATGTATAATAATGAAAAGAGAATTATATGGGATACCTTTGACTGGAGCAGGAGGTGGACCTGCAGGGACAGAGGGTTTCTCCTCTGGTATCCTGTAAGCTTCAGGCGCTTAAAAGATCAATAAAGTTTATTTATTTAACTGCTACTGCCAGGCTCTATGCTCTACTCTGCCAACTACTGAAGCTGTAGTGAGGGTTAATAAGAGCAGGAAGAGAAATATCCTGGGGTTAACAAGTAAACAAAAATGAAACAATTTCTGCACAGCAGCATGGCAGAATGGGTGAAAGACAAACCACAAGAAGGGAAACAAAAGACAACAGACGATCCTCAACCAAAACAATTCAAATACACAAACAAGAAATTAGAACTTTGGACACAGGTTTGACTGGCAGCTGGCATTTGGTAGCTGCATGTTGGCTGAAGCGTTTTACACTACAACATGTAAACCAAGTGGACAGACAGGCATCTGGTGGGTTGATATTGATCAGCTGGCATGTTAAAATGCAGCCATAAGCGTTGTTGAACTGCCAGAAGCTGCCTTTAGCATTATACCTTGGGGGATTTCCTCTCTTATTTCAACTTGTCTTCTTTCAACAAACTCTTCAACAGGTTCTCTCTCTTCTGGTGGAGGAGAAAAATGAACTTAGAAAAGACCCTAACATCTCAGCTCGTCGATGAGGGCTGATGAACAACTAACTAAAAAAATCACAAAGTGCATGAGATGGACCAAATGAACAAACAGTGAGGAAAAGATACAGATAACAGAAATGTAATGGCAAATGACATTGATAGAGATGACAGCAGACGCTAGACAAAAACAATGAACATACAGAGTTTAAGACACAGGTGGACAATGTGATGATGGTTATTGTATTGATGGAAGACATATCATCCAACAAAAAAATCATATTGATACCTGTGACAGAAGAGTACTGAAGCGATACACTCTCTTCTTGAAATGTCCAACTTTCATAAGCTAGCATATTAAAAGATAATTGATGGTTAGAAGAAATTACATTTAATATTTAAACACTGTCTTTTGTTGATTTGTACCTGTCTAGTAAGACTTAAAATACATTTACTGTACTTGCATAAATAGTTGACAAGACTAATTGAGTTCTCACACAATATTACACATATTGAACGTAAAGATATTGATCATGTGCACTTTAAAATGATGAAAAGGATTTAACACGATTTTATATATTAATAATGATGGTTGAACTGATATTCACAAGTGAGTTAACATGCTTGCACAATTATTTAGGATGACGGTTTGGGGATGATGATGATTAAATGTTAGGCTTAGTATTAGGATGAGGGGTAATGGTTTAATGTATGAATGGAATGAATGGATGAAATGCAGCTAGTCGGGGATTCAGATTTCCTCACTCCAACCAAGGGTAAGAATTATTAGCGTCGCAGGAGAAGATAGTTAATAGTGATGTTATGATATTGTAGTCCACAATGTTTGTATACCTTTAACTTCTGTTCTTTCTTCGTAGTGATAAAATTCTGATGAATCTTTTGATAGAGAAGTGAGAAATTTGTGAATGAAACAAGTCAACCTGATACCTAAATAATTTTGTTTAATGTGAGATGTCCAACTGTCCAACTCTTACCTCTGTAAGCAACCATAGATGGTGCATCTGGTACTTGAATTGATGTGTCTGGGACATCTAAAGATTTAGTTATACATAGAATGAGTTTAAATGTTGAATGAATTTAAATATCAGTGAAAATACTATTTATTATATGCTTTTGTGACAGTAAAACCTCACATATCTTTTCAAGCTTCCCAGGCTCTGTCAAACGTTGTCAAAGTTTGATGAAAAAGTTAAGCCTGCATTGTTTGGAACATGATACTGCTGTAGTATGAAAACCTGCAGGCAATTTTATTTTCTGGCTTACACTTAAAGGGGGCCATGACCCTACTCTGTATAAATCCTAAACAGTTTGTTTGACTGTATGGTATAGACTTGAAGACATGTTCAGTTTTACTGTCATTAGGTTATATTGTCTGCTTTTAAAATACTCACCATGAGGAACCTTTCCTAACCCAATTTCTGTGAAAGAATAAGGTATAGTGTTATGACTGCAAGTAACACTCACTGAGTAGTAACACTGTCTAGCTTATAGATGTACAGACCTTTGCCTGAAAGGTAAAGCTCAGCTGTGCTTTTAGCCTCTCCCATGGGCTCCAGCCGCGCTATCACAGAGTAAACGCCTGAGTGGGTAGGGATATTGTTGAGTGTCAGTTAATGCCATTAACAGGGAGGAAATAATTTGGTATAACATTTTTGGATGTTGATGTACAGTCAACTACTAATAGTCAGCACCAGTAAACTAACTACTGGTTAGTTTTGTTTAGTAATCACAGTTATTTAACCTTATAAGATACAAAAATGGCAAGAGTGAGATTATATGTCATTCTCTGTCCATAGTTATTACTTAACAAGAAATAATTAAGCCTGTTTGTCACCATGACAGTAGATCCTGAGGATGCTACAGGTTTAATGTTCTTTAATCCCTAAGAAGGTGAAATGTTTTTACAAAATTAACTATTTAAATATTTAAACTGAGCTGTTAATTTTTCATTGTCATGTTGTTTCTTGACAAACCTTCATCCTCAGCGGTTACATTGCGGATGGTCATAAAATGTCGTCGGCCCTCAGTCCTGAAGTTATATTTTGGGCTCTCTCTAAGCTCCCATGTGTCTTTATACCATGTAACAGTAGCATTGTCGAAGGACAACTCGCACTCGAAGGTTGCACATTGGCGCTCGTTGACCTCAATGCTTCGGATGCGTTTAGTGAACTGAATTTGGTCAGCTAAAACCAGATAATTAAAGTTAGTTAAGTTTCTGAGAACATGTTTCAAAATATTAGATTCATATTAGTTTATAACTTAACATTTTATTGATGTTATTTACATTATAACTATGTTGTGACTAAAATCAAACACAGAGGGAACATGGAACGAACAGAGAACAGATCTACAAAACACAAAGATAATGACATACACATCACACATCACATGTAATCCAACAGGTTCAAAGAGATCAGGAGGTGAAAGAGACAAAACCAACTCTGTGTGAGCCATGTTAGTTTGAGCAGTACTGCTTACCTGGTTTGGAATCAGCTTCTAACGATGAAATGAAGGAGGTAAATAACACATCTTGTTAGACTACAAACACAGACACGTGTCTATCAGACACAACAGAACATTTAGTACACGGAGCCTTACCTGAAACCGTGAGCCTGGCGTTGGAGATATGAGGACCACACACCACACGGTAGTTGCCCTGGTCTTTAACTTGACAATTCTTGATTCTCAGGTAGTGGTGATCACCCACTACACTAATTTCATACTTGTCGCTGCTGTCCAATTTCTGGGTGCCTTTGTACCAGGTAAGGGTGATCTCTGGGTAATTTATCTTGATCTGACACTCAAACACAGCTGTCTGGTTCTCAGCAGCTGTCTGGTCTGTAATGTCTTCCATCACAGAGACGGGCTGTGAATAAGAATCATTTTCAGGATTCAATAAATGGAGATTGATTAAAACTTGCTGCTCACCAGTGATGCATAATGCTTCAGTGGATTCTACATAAAAGAAAGGCTTGAATTCATTTTAATAACTGTAGCAAGCATGAAATCGCTGCTGTGATTTGAAAACCCTGTAAGTCAACTTTTGTCGATTTTAATGTGTGTGAAGGACTACATGGGCCTCAATATGTATGCATAGGTATCTTTTGATTGGAGACTCATGCTAATATGCTTGTGGTATTGAGTACCTCTGAGCCAACTCGTCCCTCCAGCTGTTCAATGAGTCTGGCCATGTCTGCCTCCTCAACTCTTCCAGCACGCTCCACCTCCTGCAGGACAGAAAACAGGCAAGATGATGGAATTGGAGGAGGGAATTGGTTTAAATGGGATGCTATAATGTTTGTTTAACTGCCTGTATGTCATGCACATTGATGATGCACCTCAAAATTGCAATGACCGACCTAAAAGAGATGCTACAACATTTATATACTTGTTAGTGATTGACTGTCCAAAAATGTGCCTGCATGATTGGCGGGAGAGGCATGAGCACTTTTTGTAAAAGACAAAGATACATACATATTCTGTCTAGATATTAGGACTACATTATGTATTGAAACACAAGCAGATTTTTCTTTATGATCTAGTTGGCTTAGGGAAATCAGTCCTCAATCTAATCCAATCCAATCAATGTTTTGGGGCTATAGGGTTAGGGCTAGAGTTTGCGTTTGTAAGGTAGCTTCAAGTGTAAGATACAGTATAAGCTGGTTGTTTATTTTATATCCACTGATTTTTTTTAATGTTAGGTATAAATGGGATCACAAAGATCGGTTTGTGTTTGATTCATTGATAGAAATTTGCATCAGTAAGTAAGAAATTTGTCCCAAACTATCCCAAACCTGCCGTGTCCCTTGAGTTTGAGTATAATGTGTGTGCCATGTTCTTTCTCTCACCACTCTTCCAGTCTCCATCTCTTTTTCCTTCTTCAAGAACTCAATGGCCTGGAGAATGGCACGGTAGTCATAGATTTGGTGCTCACGTAAGATCCTTTCATAGTCTTTGGGATCGTGACCTCTCAGCAACTCCACAATATCAATATCTTCCTCTTTCTTGGGACTCTTCTGCTTGGAAGGAGTCCTGTCACATACCAAATACATGTCAATTTCAAGTGCTTAGAGATGGTTCAGTGACTGGGGACCCTTGCCTTGGAAATGTAGAAGTTAGCATGAAGTGACCAGATACAGCAAGATAGTCCTGAGATGTTTCATAAAAACTGTTTTGGGGGTGTGGAAGGACCTTGGAACAGGATAAACCTTGAAACACTAAAAAGTCTCTTTTGAAACTCATGCAAATGAAATTTTGGCAAGGACAGGACCATGCCCAAAGAACACCATATGTCTCTACTTGTTGACAGGACCAGTATGCAGGGTTTCTCTTATTCCATAGAATGAAATCCTACCAACAGGTTCCTCTTCACAGTTTCCCTCCCATCCATCCTACTGCCTCACTAGAGAAACAAATACTTAAAGAGTGTGGTCTTAGTCACACTGAAAATATAGAATAATGAAAAACTTGCAGCACGTTTTTGTTTACAAACACTTACTTCTTCAGCTTAGCCCTGAAGTCTCCCACACCTTCCACTTCGTCCTTTTTGGTGACCTCCATATCAGCACTACATTCAATTTCTCCATGTTTGTTGGAAGCAACACATCTGTACTGGCCAGAGTCGGATTTGGTGACTTCTCTGATCTCCAGCTTGGCCTCTTGGCCCTTATATTCCATAGAGATACGACCACCGTGGGTGATCTGCCTCCATTTACCCTTCATCCATTTCACACTGGGAATGGGATCACCCCCGATCTTGGCAATGAAGGTGGCAGTGCCCTCTGTAGAAACAAAGACAAATGTTTTTTTTTTCAATGGATCTTTTTCTATGCTACATCTGTTAAAAAATGCCATTTGCAGCATATTTTTGTTTACAAAAGGAAACATCAATAGCAACATTACACATTACTATTGACAGTTCAGTAATAATAGTACACTTACTCTCTGTGACAGAGACATTCTTGGGTTCCTCAATAAAGAACAGGTTGTCAAGCCTTTTGACAGGGGTGGAGGCAGCTGGAGCTGCAGCCTCTGTGGTTGCAGGTTTGGCTCCTTTGTCTGAGGAGAAATCATTTAAACAAGTGAGTGCCTTAGTTGTGTAAGTATTTCAGGTATCCCATTTGGGAATGAAAATAGATAAAGTACAAGTGAAACAAGACAGGGACACAAATCAAAAACAAATCAAAGAGTTAGCACGTGTGTGCTATGCTACACAGATGCAAAACCATTGAGTACTAGAAATAAATCAAAAGCAGGAGTTTGAACATATATCTTGTACTTTTGCTGTGCTTCCTTGTTACTTGTCATGTCACCAAGAACTATTATAGTATTGTAATAAATTGCATAAGCGTGAAAAATATTTCAGTAGAATTACAAGTAAACCTTATGAACACATTACACTGATAGGTTTCTGTACACGTTGCAGTAGTATTAGTACTTAATTGGTCTCATCTTTGAGTCATTCTATATAAACCATAAACAAGATATAAACAAGACAGCAAGGCAAAATAAATAAATAAATAAATAAATAAATAAATAAATAAATAAATAAAACATATATGTATATAGATTCTATGAAAAGCCAGCAGGTGT
>OMKZ01055656.1:36645-49248 GCA_900302535.1 Neoniphon sammara
TTCATTGCAGGGGATAACACTGAATGCATGAATCATCAAAATCCAGTTTTAGTTTACTGACTTTGTTTCAGTGTAGATTTGGTTTGCTGAATGTTGGGCATAAACAGAACAGCTGGAGCCACAAAACACATCAAATCTCAAAATAAGGAGAAATCAAAACAGCACAACCGCAGTGCCACAGATGATCCTTGCTAAAGACATGAAGAAAGAATGATCTCAATTAAAGATCTCATCTCCTTGTGTATATGATTATGTTACCTTTCACAGTCACCCTGGACTTGCAGAAATCACTGCCAGTAGCATTGCTGGCTTTGCAGAGGTAATCCCCTGCATCAGTCTTGGAGGCCTGGGTGACCTCCAGGCAGGCAGTGCCATTCACAAATGTGATGCTGATGTTTCCACTGGATTTTAACTCCTTCCTGTCTTTCATCCACTGGATCTTCAGAGGAGGAGAACCATGTACATGGCAACTGAGGCTCAGTTTCTCCCCCTCATTCACTGTCACTGGTTTGAGAGGGATGTCAAACTTTGGAGCCATGGCAGTCTCTGAAGAAGTGGTGGGAAAGAAGCAGGACAGTTAAAGATATTTGTTTTAGAAACAGCATCATGACAGCATTAAGGAACCTCCTTTTTGCAGAATCCTACAATTGTTTTTACAGGGAAATGCCAATCCCAAGAACAGCCTTTAATTTATTAAAGAGACCAGTGCATAGACTGTTAAAAAGAACCCATACAGTATGACAAAATATCACAAGTATTATATAAATAAAATCATTGAAAAAAAAATAAGAAGACACTTTTGTAAATTATACAGTGAATGTGTCATTCTTTCTGTATACTTCTATGTCTATTTTGTCTACATGCAAGCAAACACACCTGAGATGGTGAGGGACACCTGACATGAAGCTTTGCCAGCTTCATTGGTGGCCTCACAAGAATAAATGCCAGTGTCAGAGACTGCAGAGTCTTTGACACATAGCACAGCCACGTTGTTCTTGAAGCCGATATCATACTTGTCAGAGCTGTAGATTTCATAGTTGTCCTTGTACCAGGTGACGGTCAGTGGCTGAGAGCCAGACACACGACTCTCCATCTTCACCATCTTACCCTCTGAATCCTGCATGGATTCAGAAGGCCTCTTGGTGAAATTTGGAGGGACTTTGCGTTCTGTTAGTAAAGGAGAAAGTAAAGAATATGAGGCCAAGTCATGACAATACATAATATTCACCAGGCCACTGGGCCAGCAAGTTTACAACTGCATCAGGGAAAACCAGAAAGCAGCAGATAAGCAAAGTAAAAAAAAAAAAATAATAATAATATAAAAAAATCATTGAAGAAATACAAAAACCTGATTCAAAAACAGAAGTGCAAGACCAAAGCAAACAATTACAAAATGTCTATCATGTTCTCAAATACCTCTACCAGACAACAAACCCCCTTTTGAAACAAATATCACACCCAGCCAGACAATAACCGTACGGACAACATGTCGTCAGGGATCTCTACCACGCTATGAAATTTTCTAAAATTTTCCTTATCAACAAACGTCAGATAATTAAACTGAAGGTTAGCGTTAGTGACTACAACCATATGTGAGGAATGAGATGAGATGAAAGGAATGTGTTGGTCAGCGTGTTACCTATTTTAACATGTGCATGACAGGTGTCAGATCCTTCGGCATTGGAAATTTCGCAAGTGTACTTTCCAGCTGCCTCATATTTGTCACTGTTGAGGACCTCCAGAATGCAGGAGGAGTTGGTGGTTTTAACATTATACTGGTAAGAGGCCCAGATCAGCTTGTCATCCTTCTTCCAGGTGACGCTGACCCTCTGGCTTCCAGTGTACGCGCACTCAAGCCTCAAAGGTTTACCCAGTTCATGGGAGACGTCCTCCATTTTCGTGACAAATCGCACAGGTTCTGAGAGGAGCAATGTTGAAATTCAGTCATTCTCGGACACCACTGAGCTTTACATGCGGAGGACGAAAGACTAGCAGAAAGACGGCAGTAGTTGAATCCGTAGATATCCATGTATGTTTTCATGCGTAGAAAGAAAAGCTATGTGACTGGAGGCAGTTGAACCTGTATGTATTGATGGAGGGTTACACGCGGTGGAAGAAAAGCTATGTGAGTGGCAGCAGTAGCTATGTCTACCAGTTAACTCATGCATGAAATAATTGATGAGAAAAGCATAAGCAATTAGATGTGTTGGTTAGTATTACCTAGTTTGACGTAAGCATGACAGATATCAGAGCCATCAGAATTGGAAATTTCGCATGTGTATCTTCCTCTGGCTTCTTCTCGGTCACTGTTGAGGACTTCTAAGATGCAGCTGGAGTCAGTGGTCTTCACATTGTACTGATAAGAAGCCCAGATTGGCTTCCCATCTTTCTTCCAGTTCACTTGCACTCTTTGGCTACAAGTGTACGCGACTCTAAGTGTCAGTGGTTCACCCACTCTGAAAGTGGTGTTTTCCAGCCTCCTTACAAAGCGCACAGGTTCTGTGAGAAGCAGTGATAGTCATTAGTTGCAAAGCGGATGAGCATGCAGAATTCATAATTATAATTCAAACATGAATCCATAATTATAATTCAATGATGAAATCAAAGACTACAGTTATGCTTTAGCAGCTTAGCAGTAGGCAGTGATGTTATATGATCAATGTTAGAGAATGGGATGTGAGATTGCTGATGTGAGTTATGGAGGTTATACCTTTCTTAGAGCTTTTACATATGACATATGCGTCACAGATGTCAGAACCTTCCGCGTTAGAAACTTCACAAGAATACAAGCCAGCTGCTTCTTCTCTGTCACTATTAAGGACCTCTAAAATGCATGAGGAGTCGGTGGTCTTGACATTGTACTTGTATGAAGCCCAGATTGGTTTGCCATCCTTCATCCAGTTCACATACACTCTCTGACTGCCAGTGTATGTGCACTTGAGACTCAAGGGATCACCCACTTTGTAAACTGTATCCTCCAGCTTTTTCATAAAGCGCACGGGTTCTGAGAGAAGCAAGACTGGCATTAGTCAAATCATGTGCCTATTATGTTGCGTCAGCAAACTTGTGAATCAGAATTAAATATGAACAAATGAAATTAGTGAATGGCACCCAATAATGGCTCATAAATGGAAGGATTGATGTGTATGTTAGGGAAGTTACCTAGTCTGACATGAGCTTGACAGACAGCAGAGCTACTTGCATTGGAAATTTCACAAGAATATTTCCCAGCAGCCTCTACCCTGTCACTGTTGAGGATCTCCAAGACACAGGAGCTGTCTGTGGTCTTGACGTTGTACTTATAGGAAGCCCAGATAGGCTTTCCATCTTTGGTCCAGCTTACATACACCTGTTGGCTGCCTGTGTATGTGACCTTAAGCTTCAGAGGCTGGCCCACCCTAAAGGTAATGTCTTCCAGCTTTTTCACAAAGCATACAGGTTCTAGGAGAAGCAAGGATGGTGTTAGTTGCCTGTTAACTACTGAGAAAGTAAATGAATGAGATTAGGTGAAACAGTTAGTTAGCAAGTAATATGCTTGTTGTTAGTGAGAATATGAATGATGTGTATATTTCATGGTTTACCTAGTGTGACCTGTGCGTAGCAGATAACAGAGTTCTCAGAGTTAGAAATTTCACAGGAGTATCTTCCTGCTGCTTCTAGCCTGTCACTGTTGAGGACGTCCAAGACACACATATTGTCTGTGGTCTTGACGTTGTACTTGTAGGAGGCCCATATTGGTTTGCCATCCTTTCTCCAGCTTACAAAGACCCCGGGGCTGGCACTGTAAGCACAGTACAGCGAGAGGGGCTGGCCAAGTCTGTAAGTGGTGTCTTCCAGCTTTTTCACAAAGCTCACAGGTTCTACAGGAAGCAACGGTGATGTTAGTTGCATGTTGTTATTATGATGGCAAGTAAATGCATGATAATGTAAAAGGGCTGGTGTTCTACAAGGTATTTGTTAAATAACATTAAATTAATGAGATGTGTGATAATATCAAGAAGTATGCTTGCTGCATATTTAGATAATAATGAAAAAGCCCAAGCAAGCAAATCAATATGTGAAAATTTTGTGTTGCTGAATATGGCTGAACTAATCAACTGAAACAAACTGCTTGAGCGTAATGATGGTGAGAAAATGAGGTGCATAGTTAGTGGTTTTACCTATCTTAACCATAGCACGGCATATATCAGTGCCTTCAGAATTGGAAATCTCGCATGAGTATTTCCCGGCTGCTTCCCGCCTATCACTGTTGAGAACCTCCAGAGTGCTGGAAGAGTTGGTAGTTTTGATGTTGTACTTGTACGAAGCCCAGATAGGTTTGCCATCCTTCATCCAGCTGACATAGATTCTCTGGCTCCCAGTAAAAGTGCACTCCAGCGTCAAAGGATGGCCAATTTTAAAGAAGGTATTTCTCAGTTTTCTCACAAAGCGAGCAGGTTCTAAGAAATCAATGAGCAATGATGGTGTTAGATAATGGAATTAGTTTATAGCATTTTTGTTAATACTAAGTAAGCTGATGAAATTATACATAAAAAGGTTATGGAGCTACAGGTGATTCAAATGCGTTATATATCATTGAAAGGCATGAATGGCGTGTTTCTAAGGTGGTTTACCTAGTTTAACATTAGCATGACAGATATCAGTTCCTTCGGCATTACAAATTTCACAGGTGTATCTTCCGGCTGCCACTTCTCTGTCACTGTTGAGGACTTCCAAGATGCAGGTATCATCAGTGGTCTTGACATTGTACTGATAAGACGCCCAGATTAGTTTGCCATCCTTCTTCCAGGTCACATACACTCTCTGACTACCAGTGTAAGTGCACCTTAGAGTCAAAGGTTCACCGAGTCTGAAGTAAGTGTCTTCCAGCTTTTTCATAAAACGCGCAGGTTCTAAAAGGAGTAATGGTTGGATTAGTTGTGGGTAGTGTAGGTTATGCTATGTTAGCAGGCATGTGATGGAGATCATGCAGTGATCTCAACTAATTGAGATCAATTGTTTTGTAGTCCTACATGACACCAGTGAGCTTTTGGCAATCAATAAACAGTAGAAGGCCTCCTTTGATGACAAAGTTAGTTAATGAATGGAAAGCAGTTGCCGTGTTAGTGTTTGTGACTTTACCTAATCTGACACAAGCATGGCAGACATCAGTTCCGGCTTCGTTGGAAATTTCGCAAGAGTACGTCCCAGCCGCCTCTGGCCTGTCACTGTTGAGGACCTCCAGTATGCAGGTTGAATCAGTAGTTTTGACATTATACTGGTAAGAGGCCCAGATCAGCTTGTTGTCCTTCTTCCAGGTGACGTGGACCCTCTGGCTTCCAGTGTATGTGCACACTAGTTTCAGAGGTTGACCAACTGTGAACGTAGTGTTCTCCAGCTTCTTAACAAAGCGCACGGGTTCTGAGAGAAGCAATGCTGATGTTAGATGCATGAATTGTTATGTCTGCAAGCGTTTCTATTCCACTATGTTAAAGTTAATTTTGGCAGTGACAGAGTTGTTGATGTATTCTAAATAACACTTCAAAATAACACTTCAATTCTAAATAACATATCAAAAGCTTAAGAAAGATCCATCACAAAGATTTGGTTCTAATCATATCTGAGGCTATACATACATGTTCCCAAGAGATTCTTATTTCATCATGGGTAATCTTTAGGATAGCTGTGTTATCTGCTAAAGAAAGAGAGTATCGCCCATTTTACCTCTTCAATACATGTCTACTAGTTGGGAAACCTCCAAGGGAAAGGATCCAGAAACATGAAAGTGAAAAATGACTGGCTGATCTACAGCCAGCTGCAGACTGCTAAGCTTCTTTTGGACAAATGGAGCTGGTTTGTTGTCTATAACAGATCCGTTGCATAGAGTGTATCTTTCATTTTTCACAGACAAGCAAAACAGGATGTTTTGAGGTAAAGAAAAAAGAACAAAGAAAATGAGCATCACCTTTCACCATCACATTACAGCTGGTAGAGGCTGACCCAACGCGGTTCTCAGCCTTGCAGATGTATTCACCATGATCAGACTTGGTTGTTTTGCACAGTTTCAAAGTTGCAATGCTGTTTGAGAAGTCCATTGAGCAGGTGTTGGATTGGCGCAGCTTTCCATCAGCTTTAAACCAAGCTACTGAGATGTCAGGTGTTCCCGCAATACGGCATCTCAGGGTAAGCGCATCACCCAGAGTTACCTCCACCGGCTCCATCTTTTCAACAAAGTACGGTCGTTCTAAAGTGAAGGATGATGATGGTTTAGTGGTTAGATGGTTTAACTAAAGATTTTGAATTATGAACAGATGAATTAATGAATTAAGAATTATGAATTTGAATTACTACTACAAAGTAAGTTATAAAACTAAAAACAAACATGTATGTTAACAAGATTACCTAGAATTGACACTTGTGCTTCACATTTGTCACTTCCGACTCCATTGTCTACTTCACAAGAGTATCTACCGGCTGCTTCCATCGTGTCGCTGTTAAGAATCTCCAGAATGCAGGAGGTGTCTGTGGTGATCACATTGTACTGATAGGAAGCCCAGATGAATTCACCATCCTTCATCCACGCTACATTTACCCTGGGGGTTCCAGCAAAGGTGACCTCAAGCCTCAGAGGTTTGCCCTTTTCAGAGGAAATGTTCCGCAGCTTCTTCACAAAGTGGACAGGTTCTGAGAGAATTAATGTTGTGATTAGTTACATCTCTTTCACTTTGAAGACAGGCTGATTTTTTTTTTAAGAGATGGGGATTTTTGAATGTTATGCTAACAAACCTTTCACAAACAGGTTAACTGGGTAGCTTTCCTTCCCTGCATCGTTAATGATCTGGCATGTGTACTCGCCAGCGTGGGATTGCTCAACTCTGTGAAGCACCAGAGTTGCTACATCATTCTTCAGGCCAATTTCACAGCCCTTTCCATGCAGCATCTCCTTGGGTCCCCTGAACCATTTGACTTTCAGGGGGGCGCTGCCTTTCACTCTGGCTGAGAAAGTTACATTTTGGCCAGGCAGTGTTTCCATTGTCTCAGGTGTTTCCACAAAAGATGGAGGTTCTGGGTTCAAAAAAGATGTGTCATAAGACAAATGTTAACTTTCGGTAGTCAGCGAGATCCCATGCTAAGAAAAATGCTGCGCTGCTGAAACTTCATACTCTCAACTACACCTACTGACCTGTCACAGTCATTGAAGCGCTTGTTTCACTGGCTCCTGCAGCATTGACAGCTTTGCATGTGTATTTTCCGGAGTCAGACAACTTGATGGTTGCAACTCTCACTTTGCAAGTATTATCACAACAGCTAATGTCATAGTTTGGCCCACTCTTGATCTCCTGACCATTGTGGAACCAGGAAGTGGTGAAGGGAGCAGTGCCTGTAACCTTACACTCCATCTCACCAGGTTTACCCACAACAAGATGGGTGTCTCTCAGCTTCCTTATGAAAGTTGGTGGAATCATCTTATCTGTTGTAAAAAAAAATGTGATATTGCATTGTTGATCTATTAGCAAATTACCAGGTTTTCAATTTAATTAGGGGTAACAATGCCATCAAAAGGCATTTGCTGCACGCAATTACAACCAACCTGAGACAGAGAATTTTGTTTTGCAGGATGCCGTGCCAACGTCATTTTTAACCTCTAACTTGTATTCTCCTGCGTCAGCTTTGTCAGCAGACCGTATCTTCAGCGTTGCGACCTTCTTTAAGAAGGACATCTGATACTTGGCGCCAGAAGACAGCTCTTTGTTATCCTTGTACCACTTGGTTTTCAGTTCTGGCGAACCAGATACTGTGACTTCAAGAGCTGCATTCTCTCCTGACTGCACATTCAGAGACTCAGGGCTATCCACAATAGCAGCAGGTTCTAGAAATTTGGGAAGAAAATATTTAACTAAATGAAGCTGTAAAAGGTCTTTATAGGCAACATGATAAAACTCAATCTGGAGTGCTACAAACCTAGAACAGTCACTTGGGAGACACACTCCACAATTCCAGAGTCGTTCCTCAGTTGGCAGGTGTATTTGCCAGCTGTAGAGGAATCAGCCTTTGGGACTATAAGGGTGACCACATTGTTCTCAAAGGTGATTTTCCTGTTGTCACCGTCTCTGAGAACATGATCCTTGTCCTGAACCCATGACACAGTCAAGGGCTCAGAGCCTTTCACCGTAGCTGTCAATGTCAGCTCTTGACCAGCTCTCACTGACTGGTCTGTCAGTTTCTTCATGAATGCTGGTGGTTCTGAATAGTGATGGAAAAAGTAATGGTGAATGAAGCTGAATGCATGAGCACTAACGTCATTTGAAGGATTCCCACTGATTGTGTGATGTACTAACCTTTTAGGCTAAGTGTAGTACGGCAGGACTCACTTCCTACGTTGTTTGACACCATGCACTCAAAAAGGCCAGCATCAGCTGTCTCCAATTTCATAATGTGAAGAGTGGTAGAGCTGCCCTCACTGACCATTTTATATTTCCTGCTCTCCTTTAGTGGTCTTTTGTCTTTGTACCAGTTAACCTGGAAAGGTGGAGTGCCATACATCTCACAGTTTAGGCTGGCATCTTTTCCTCTAACACCCTCCACTGGGTTTGGCGTTTTAAGGAACGATGGTGACTCTAGAAGACATAGTCAAGATAGGTTAACAAAATAATCATGGACACGAAAGACGTCTCTGCAAGCAGTTTGGCAGGAGCAGGTCCAGTGAATAGAAATCTTCTGTAGGTCATGCTCATGTTTAGTCCATGCTAGAGGAATCCATCCAGACTTTGAAAGACAACAAGACAGCTATCGATTGAACACAATCTTTCCCTAATGTTCATGCTACAATAGTATCATAGGTCAACAAGATCAGAAAAACTAACAGGGAAAAGTTCAGTCAAAGGTATGGGTCATTCCATAAATGGTGGGAAGAAACACATCTCTGAAGAGGTAGCATTCAGATTCATGCTATCTGGTACACTGGGAGACAATAATAATCATATTTTGAACAAGGACAGGTTGTGGTGTTGTTGAATTCCATGCTGAAGTAAATTTGCACAAGATTTCCAGATAATTGTGAATGAACAAAGATGCAAGACGCAATATCAAAACATCGATCATAGAGACTGTCATTCCTTCATGTTCATGCTACACAATTTAAGAGTAAATCCAACATCACAAAAATGGGAGGATTAAAGGTAACATATCCATTCCGTAGCTGACCTTGAACTGTGAGAATGGTGCTGCAGCTTGTACTGCCAGCATCATTATGTGCCTCACAGGTGTAGACTCCATTGTCCTCAAACCTTGTGGTACGCAGCTGGAGGTAAGCCACTGAGTCGACAAACATTACTTTATAGTTGTCCCCATCTGTTATCTTTTGGTCATTTTTGTACCAGCACATTTTCAGGGAACGTGAGCTGGAAGCCTTGCATTCAAAACGAAGCCCTTCACACTGCTTCACAAAGGTAGTGGGAGGTAGTTTCAGGACAAACTGAGGAGGTTCTGCAAAGTCAAAAAAAGATTAAGTTACTAAACTCAACAAGAATAATACTTGACCAACAGTAGGAGGAGGTATGGATGATGCGGAGATGATTGGATGCGAGATGAAAACAAATCTGTTGAAGACAACATAGATAACTGTAAAAAGAAAAGAAATGGTGTGCTCGACAGGTGGATGAAACTGAAAAGAGAGGAGCCGTGAAAATGGAGGAAAAAAGATGGAGTTAATTTAATGGTGGTTTTAGGTGGACAGAAAAAAAGAGTAGTCCAACCTTTCACCAACAATTCTGCCGCACTTTTCACTGTTCCTGCTTCATTGCTAACTTGGCAAGAATAAATCCCATGTTGCAAAGGCCCAACTGAGTGGAGCTCTAGGGAAGAAGAATATCCCTTCATTCCAATCGTACATGATGGAGCAGTTACGAGTTCGGTGTTATCCTTGAACCATTTCACAGTAAAAGGAGGGGTTCCTTCAAAGATGCTTCTGAAGTATACAGTACACTTTGGAAGAACAGCCTGAGACTCTGGCTCAGCTACAAAGCTTGGTGGCACTAAAATCCACAGAGAAAAATGATTAGGATGCATGACCTGTAGCCATTAGTTGAGCTGAAAAAAAATGACAGTTAACCTTGTAAGTCTAACCTTTAGCTGTAAGAACTCCACTGCACACACAGCTGCCTGCTTTGTTGGTTATTTTACAGGAATACTCTCCTGTATCTCCACTTTCAGTCAGTTTCAGCTCCAGTGATATAGTATTATCAACATGAGATACTTTGTATTTGGAGCCTGTGGTAATCTTTCGGCCGCCTTTGCTCCATTCGACTGACATTGGAAGAGAACCAGTGACTTTACACTCCATCATAACCACCGAACCCCAAATCTTCTGAACATTCATTAATTTCTTAATAAATGTCGGAGGAATTACTTCCTCTGTTTAAAACAAAAACATCAATGGATCATTAGAATCAGCGAGAAAGCAGTTATTTAGCATTAAAGTTTGCAGATAATTGTTGAGTTGAAGAGTATTTTACGAACCTACAACAACCAACTTGACTTTACAACTGCAAGCGCCAACAGAGTTTGTAGCCTCAAACAGGTATTCTCCTCCGTCTTCCAGCTGAGAGGACTGAATCTTAAAACTGCTGACGTTGTTCTCATGGTAGAGCTGATACTTTCTGCTGGAGAAGAGCTCTTGGCCATCTTTGGTCCATTTTACACTGATCTCAGGAGTTCCAGCTACCCTGCACTCCAGACTAACAGGATCTCCAAGAGTAACCTCTACTACTTCTGGTCTTTCTTGGATATAAGGTGGTTCTATAAAATCAAGACAATACCAAGACAAAGATGTGAGTGTTGGTTATTAGCATTAAAGCTGCTAAGTCTAATGTGTTAAGCTGAAGAAGAGTTGTGCATTAAGCGAAGATATACCTTGCACCATAAGGGTAGCAAAGCACTTGTCCTGTCCTGCCTCATTTATGACCTGGCAGGTGTATTTTCCACTGTGACTCGCCTCACAGGCAGGAATCCTGAGAGTGGCCACATTGTTCTCAAATGTCCTTTGCAGACTTAGATCCTCCAAGATCCAGTTTTCATCTTTTTGCCATTGCACAGAGAGAGTGGGAGAACCTTCCACAATGCACTGAAAGACTGCAACATCTCCCAGAACAGTGGAGACATTCTCTATCTTCTTAACAAATGTTGGTGGGGCTAATGTGAAAAGATGTAATTGTAATATCATAAAGTATACATTGTTGTATGCCTGATATAAGTCAGCGTTAAAGCAAATCATCTGCATTTACATTAAACTAACCTTTGAGAGACAAAGCCGCAGAGCCAGTGCAGCTTCCAATCTCATTGGCTATCGTGCACTGATAAGTCCCAACATCTTGGGATTCACAATCCTGGACTTTCAAGCTCATGACGGCTTCACTATCAGTGATAATGTGCTTTTGGCTGGATGTGATAGGCTTATAATCTTTGTACCATGTGACCTTAAACGGAGCAGTCCCTGCCACTTTGCAAGCAAATAGTGCTATGGAACCTTTAACAACCTCAAGAGGCATCAGGTCCTCAACAAATGAGGGAGGCTCTGAAATAAGAAGGCAAGTGAAACTAAAACAAACTTTAACATTTGATTGTAATTAATATTGATATCTAACTTGATCTTGATATTCAACTAATGTTGACACCATGCAACAAAACAGAGGAAAACCAACCTTTCACTTCTAGCTCGATAATGCAACTCTCACTGCCTGCCTCATTGCAGGCTTCACAGAAGTATTTTCCACTGTCATCTTTGCAAGCACGAGATATCTCTAAGCTGGCTAAAGAGTTAACAAATGACATCTTGTGCTTGACACTTTGTTGAATCTCAGCACTGTCTCTGAACCAGCGCACAGAGATCTCTGGAGTACCAACAAGCTTGCACTCAAACATCTTACTCTCTCCTACTTTCACTACTGATACACCTTCAGGTTTTTCAAGAAAAACAGGTGGTTCTGAAAAAAACATACAGAGTTGTTAGTAAAATACAGTCAGCACCAATATGAAGAAAAATGACAAAGGTAAAAGATTAATAACCTTTGACAAAGAGTGTTGCCTGGCATGAAGTGGACCCCACATCATTCTGTATTTCACAGACATATTGTCCAGAATCTGAGGCTTTGGCAAAGAAGAGCTCCAGTGAAGTAGAGGTGTTGTCTTTGATCACAGAGCAGTCAAAGCTAGATAAAATCTCTTTGTTGTTTTTAAACCATTTAATAGTCAGTGGTGGTGTGCCAGAGAGAAGGACATTAAACTGGACCTTTGACCCAGGCAAAACATTCATGGATTCGGGTTTTTCAAGAACACATGGCGGTTCTGTAAGAAAAAATTACAATGGTTGTGACTGCTATGTGTTTTTAAAATATAGGATAATTCTTACTTGCGCAATAATACTTTCATTAGACATATATGTATCTATGTAAAACAAAATGTATTCTAACCTTTGACAAACAATCCTCCAGAGCACTGGACAGTGCCAGCCTTGTTTTTAGCAATGCAGGTATAGCTGCCACTGTCTTTACTATCAAGGCGAGAGATTTCCAGGAAGGCGACATTTTCAAAGAATGTGGATTTGTGTTTCTCATCAGCCTGGATCTC
>OMKZ01055656.1:49268-85317 GCA_900302535.1 Neoniphon sammara
CAACAATGAGCTTGGCTGTGCATGATATTTCCTTGCCAGCATTCTTGGCCACACAAGTGTATTCACCAGTGTCAGACAGCTGGACATCAATAATATTCAGCTTGCGATCTTTGCCATCAGAGGTGAACTTATGTTTAGGGCCCTCACGGAGGTTGCTGCCATCCTTCATCCATGAAGTTATGGCAGTGGAAGGTGAAACCTCACACTCAAATACAGCAGCTGAGCCAATAGACTCAGCCTCCTGTAACACAATATCTTGGAGCTTCTTGACAAACTTCAGAGGGACAGCTTTGAGTTTGAATCCTCCGAAGGGTTCCTCTGGTGGTGGTGGGCCTTTTCCACCAGGTTTCAGCCCCCTGCCCCTGCCTTCACCAGGGGATGGGGTCTGCTTGGCTGAAATACAGATTAAAGTCAAACAATCCATCCCATTTTGTCTTGAAACAGCTTCTGTGACTCGCCATATATAAGCTCTTAAGACAAGATAACAATGTAGAGTATTACACGGGCTTCCGGCTACATTTTCATGGACACAATTCATATAAATCTTTGTAATGGAAGGACAGTCTCATTAGTAGTCATAGTCTTTATGTTAGAGGGAATCAGGCTTACCTTTCAGCCCTCTACCTCTACCTCTTCCTGCCTCTTCTGCTGGTTGTCCCTCTGTTCAAAAACAGTTAAAGTGAATAGCCTGTACACAATATACTCATATGCTAATGTATCCAAATACACTCCAATGCCAAAGGGAAAATGTGATGCCCACTTCAAAGCACTGTGAAATATGAAGTGATGGGAAATATGAAATGAGGATCAATGCACTCTGAGACTTGAATAAAGGTTTGAATGAATGAATGGAAGGTATGGGTCTTTAACAATACAGACAAAAACATACAACAATGAACATTGTAGAATTACAACATTACAATGATGTGGCTGTTACATTATGAAGATATGCACGATTAACAGAGATGTAAAGATGGAATGATAAAAACACATGGTATGACAGAAATGTCATGGTATGGAAATGACAGATACCCAAATGACATGACAGAAAAGACAAGATGAAGATGACAATGAATTTGACCAGACACGATGATACACATAATGATGATTGACATCAATTCATGAATAAGGTGGCCTATACCATATAACACATAAAATATGATAATGTCAAGACTATTTAGATGGAGACATGATGGTGGGAATGGGTGGAGATTATTGAGCGGATGAAGGGAGGGTTTTCTCGGTCATCACCCAATGAATTGGGGCAGCCACCATCTCACCTCTTCTGGTCACCCCTGGAGCCTCCAGAGCACCCTCCTCTCCTTCACCTTCCCAGTCCTCTGACCCATAACTCTCCCGGGGAACCAGCTCCCAGCCCCAGGCCTCCTCCTCTTCCTGCTCTGGCTCCTCCTCTGCCTCATACTCCTCTTCAAATACCTCCTCCTCTGGCTGGGTGGGAACCTTCCTCATCTCCACTGCTCCAGGAGAGACCTCCTTTACCATGGGAATCTTCTCCTTGCCAGGCTTCACTGGTTCTTTAACCTTCTCCTCTGGTGATGGCTTTTTGGGAACCTTTTTGAGGGTTACAGCTTCAATGGACTCTTTTGGTGAAAGTGTTTTGGGAATCTTTTTGACCTTTTCAGCACTTGGCTTTTTCTCAATGGGGATTGACTCCAGTTCTTTAGGCTTTGGTTTCTCAATCTTGGGTGATGGGGTCTTTTTCAGTTCAACCTTCTTAAGCTGATCCACAGGCTTCAAGGTGACTTCCTCCTTCTCCTCTTTCTCCTTTGGAATGACTCCCTTCTTTAGCTGCAGTGGCTTGGCCTCCTCAGGAATCTTCTCAGGTTTCTTAACAGCAGCTGGCTTAGGAGACACTGTCTTTTCCACAGGGATTGGCTCAGGCTCTGGCACCTTCTCAGGCTTCTTCTCAGGAGTTTCAGGTGTGTCCATTTTCTTTGGATAGGCTTCAGGCTCTCTTTCTCTTGGAATTTCATCTTTGCTTGCACGACGAGGCAGTAGATCATCTGTAGGTCTCCTGTCTTTCTCCTCCACTGGTTTTTTCTTCTCAGGCTCTTCAGCCTCTTTGGATGGCCTGGAGAAGGGCTTCAGTTTGATGCTTTCCATTTCATGTTCCTGAGTTGGAATTCTCTTAACCTTGGATGGTAATTTGCCCTCATCTTGCTCTTTCTCTGGAGTCTTCTTTTTATCTACTGGTTTCAGCACCTTGGCTGGAGGCTCCTTTATCTCTGCAGGAGCTTTCTCAGGTTTCTTAGGAGGTTCTTTGGTCTCTGTCTCTCTTGGGAGCCTATCTCCCTTCTGGAAAGGCACAGGTTCCCTCTCTGGCCTCTCGTTCTTGTCTTTCTCTGGCTCCTCCTCTGGTTTGGCAGGCCTCTCAAATGGTTTCAATTTGACTATTTCTTGCTCTGGTTCATCTGAAGGCAATTTTTTCACCTTCTTCAAGGCTGCACTAGGTGGGGCAGGTTCTTCTTCCTTTGCCGCCTTTGGAGTTTTCTTCAGAGAAATCTTATCCTCTGGTTTCTCATCTTTAGGGATGGCTTTCTGGCGGGTCCATGAGTCTTTATCAGTGTCCTTTGGTTCCTCTTTAGGCTTTTTAATTTCTGCCTTTTTATCCACGGCTGCTTTCTCTCTTGGTTTCCTCTCCTCCACAGGTCTCCTGGTGGCCACTGACAGCTCAACATGCTCCTCCTCATGTACCATCTCCTCAACATCAAAGACTGTTGTCGTGGTGATCTTCAGAGGTTTGTCTTGTTCTTCAGTCTCTTTGGATGGAGCTGATGGAATCTTCTTCAGTTTGATAACTTCCTGTTCCTCCTCCACTTCCCTGAAGACCCTGGTTGTTTTCCTCAAAGAAGGAATCTCAAATGTCCCATCCTCCTCCACTTGAATTTTACCTTTTTTGTGCAGAACCGTTTCTGAGGCAGCAAAAGTTTAACATTACTCATGGACATTTAAATATTACAATTTTCACATTTTAAATATACAAATACAAAATAAGCAGAAAGAAGAAAAACATCCAAAACATTTTCTCTCTGTTGGGTTTAACATAAAGATAAAGACAAAGACATCAACACAACAAATGAAAAAAAAAAACATCTTAAAATCACAAGACAACACACAAAAACACTAGAAACATACAATCCTCATAGTATCGTAATAATAAAGTATTTAAAAAAAAAAACTATATGTATACAAATAGTACTATATGTACTATATGTGTCATGAGAGTGTGACGTAATTAGGAATGAGTGCTCCTACCTTTCTTGACTCCTCCTGGAGCTTGCACAGGTCCCTTGGTTTCATCTAATACAGAGGTATAGTCACAGAGTTGTTAATTAGACCATTTATTTATGAGTGTACAAAATTTTCAGGGACTGAGAATCGAAGGTCCCAACATAAACTTCAAGATTTGTCATCAAGCACACTGAGAAGCAATCAATCTCCTAAAACAGACTGATCGTGATTGAAAAAATGAGAATGAATAAAAATGTGATTGAGATGCACAGTAAATGCATTCCAATATCACATTATTTAGTGCAATGACTCCAGAAAGAAGTGTAAGGAATAATGACAAAGTGGAATAATCAAGTTATTTTTTTTGTCCAGGGAGACATGTAGCATGCTCTTGCTGACTTCATTCAAAGTACAGTGAATGCTGAGTTACTGAGTTACACAAAGAACAAGACAAAAAACATGGAAAGACAGACAATGCAATACCACAGCATGGTCCTGTCTTGCAAGCCATACCTACCTGGCTAAGATAGGCCAAAAAGCAAAATAAAGCAATACAGTAAAGAGAAGCAATCAAAAACAGACATGATGGTTTTCTTTAAAGATAGTTAATATCTGCAGTGATATAAAATAAAGGCAAAGAGTGTATATGGATGGACGAATTAAGATGAGAAGATGAAAACCGCAAGCAAGACAATGTTTCCTTCACAGTTCTTCTCTGAGTATTTCTACCTGTCTCAGGAGCTAGTTCCTCATCCTTGTATAACTTGGTTGGCTCTTCAGCCTTCAAGGCAGGTTGTGGCTTCGTCACTTCAAGTACAAAAAAGATTACGATGAAGTATCTTACACACAAAGATGATGTAATCCTCAGCATGAATTCAAGAACAAGCCATTCTAAACATTATCAAGATGTTAGTATGCACTTTCAAGAGTAATTTAAGCTATCATCTGGATACCTGGCTTTGTTTCTTCTTGTGGAGTAATTTTCTTCTCCACCTTCTTGACTTTTTCTTCAGGCCTTTTGGTTTCTTCTTGAACTTTTACAGCTGGCTGTGGTTTGCTCACTTCAAGTACAAAAGTACAAGGTATACACGGAGTTCAAGAGAACCAGCCACAAACAAAACCACTACATTCTAGATATAAAGTCTAAATATCAAAAGCATGTTAGTTGATTGCTCACAAAATTGTAAACATTAAGTAACTACCTGGCTTGCTTTCTTTTCTTTCTACAGTTTTCTGTTCTTGCACTTTGATAGTAGGTTTGGCCTCCTCAGTGGCTTGCGTAAAATCTTGGGGTGCTTCAGGATAATGTTTAAGATTCACATTTGCTCAAGAGCAACATTCATTTATGAACACATTAGAAAAGCAAACGCAATAACACAAACACAGAAAACAAGTTGAAGAAACAGATGAATACCTTCTTGGGGACTGGCTGTTTTTACCAGTGGCTCTTTGGCTTGCGGTGGCAACTCCTTCTCCATCACAGGAGCTTGGAACAAAATCATAACACAGTCAGAATAATGCTAAGATTGATGGGGTGAGCACTGAACCACATAAAGAAAAATACAAAACACAAAAAATGCACAATGAAAACAGACAGATTTGAAGATTGAATATGAGGACTTAAAGTGTTTTCCCAGTTGTAACCTTTTCCAAGAAATGTCTTATCTGTGCTTGCCATTTTCTCCAAATTAAAAACTTCTCAGAATAATAAGAGTTTTGAATGAACAGAAGTACAATGGCACAGGATAGACACAATTAACACAGAATAACAACAATGACAAGATTCAAACACACAACATAAAACTCATGATATCTAAACCATCCCTGGATGGTTGCGATATCGACAAATAAGATGAAAACATGACACTGTCTCATTCGACAGTATGAAGTCATCATGAGGGTTCTTCACAATGAGCAAGAACAGTTTGTGCCCAAACAAAATGGGTGATATGACATGATAATCTCCTGAGATGACGACAAAGAGATATGAAACTGATAGATCCTTGACATGAAGATGACCGGTGCTCTGATTAAACGCGTTTGGTGACACATAACATTTTCCCTCAATACCTCTGTAAGATGACTGGAGGAAGACATTTTCCTTATCTTCTGGTTTCAACGGCAATGCCTTTGATTCTACAATGTTCTGAATCACATGAGCTTCTTCCTTATCTCTCCATTTGGTATCCAGTCTTTGAAGAGGAATGTGTCTGTCACTTTTGTCTGTAACAGTTTCCATTTCCATTTCAGTGCTGTCTGCTTTGTAGTGAGTCATTTTCTCAATCACCTTTGATTTAGATTTATCTGTTACTGAGGTTTCTGTTGCTGCAGGCTCTTGCCTAAGCATCATACCAATAACATCAGCTTTTGACTTTGGAGTGAGGGTTGCTGCAGATTTGATTTTCTCAGGAACCTTGACTGACTGGGTTTCCTGAATGGCATGGACGGTCTCTTCAGATGCATACATTTCCTGACTTCTTTTTGTTGGGAATTCTTTTGGAGCTGTTCTTTCAGGCATGCTGACTTCAGCCTTTTTGGAATCAAAAGTGATTTCAACCTGCTCCTGACTAGTTGCTTTCTTTCCTGCAACTGTGTCTTCTACAGTATCTCTTATTATCACTTGTTCAGTTGCAGGTGTAACTAGGGCCTTTCTTTCAACTCTTTCCAGCTTTATAATCCCTTCAATGGGAACAACAGTTGAATATTTCTCTTTAAGCATGACTACACGTGACTGCATTCCTTCAAGTGTAATGTCTTCATTTTTAGTTGATACTTGTGTTCTTTCTTTTGGATATTCTACTTTATCTGGAGTCATTCCCTCCATAATTTGCTCTATTCTTGTGCTGTCACTAACAATTTCTTCAGTTTGGGTACATTGTCCTGGCACATCTTCCTGATCAGTTGCTAGTATATCTGTTTTTGATTGGACTGCTTCAAATGTAAATTCTTCAGGTTTGGCTAATTTCTGCACTCCTTCTGAAATATCTTGCCCAATTAATTCTTTAGATGCCATATCAAACATAGGGGTAACTAATGCCTTTCTTTCAACTTGTTCTTGACTTTTCATTGATTTACTGACAGTAACTTTGGGGGTTTTATCTTTAACTGTGACCAACTTTGACTGCACTTCTTCAACTTTGTCTTCATGTACTGTAACCACTGACTTCGTTTCTCCCACCTTGATCTGTTCAGTTTGGGCTAATTTCTGTCCTTCATCAGCCCTAGATTTCCGTCTTTTTGGAGGAATGTCCCATGACTCATGAAGTTCCTCTTTTTTTGATGTAATATCTTTGACTAGCTCATCGGGTGCGGCATACCATTGTGCAGAATCTGATATAACAACTCCATCTTTCACTACCATTGCTTTTTCATATGCAAGCTCCATAACAGGTGCCACTGAACCCTTTGTTTTAATTTGTTCCTGTTTAATTTCTGCTGCTTCAATGGGAGTAACAAATCCAAATATGTCTTTAACTGTGACCATCTTAGACTGGACATCTTCAACTGTAATTTCTCTAGGTTTAGTAAACCTCTGTCCTGTCCCTTTTGGAGAGTCTGTCTTTGGGGAAGTACTGTCTGCCATATCAACTTTGGTAGTATCTTTTGCATGGTCTCTGACTAATTCTTTGGTCTTAGCATATTTTTCAGGAGTGTCTTCTATTACTAATTCTTTAGATGTTTTGTCCCTTACAGGTGTAACCAAAGCCTTCCCTTTAATTTGTTCCTGTGCTGTTGGTTTCTGCTCCTTGGTTGGAACAACTTTGTCAGTTTCATCTTTAATCTGTGATTGGACCTCTTTATCTGCAACCTCTGTTACCTCCATCTCAGGAGTAACTCTTGCCTTTGTTTCAATTTGTTCCTGTCTTGTTTTCTTCTCTTCAATGGGAGTACCTTTGCCTGTTTTGTCTTTAACTGTGACTACCTTTGTTTGTACTTGTTCAACAAAAATGTCTCCTGTTTCAGCTAACTCATGCCCACAGTCCCTTGTGGGCTCCTTGATCTTTCCAGAAAGATCACCTGCCTCATAAACATTCCCTATCTTTGATTCAATTTCTTTGACCAGATCTTCAGGTGTAATATATCTTTGCGGAGTATATAATTTAATATCTCCTTCTTTCATGACCCGTGACTTTTCGTATGCAATATCCATTACAGGTGCCACTGAAACTTTTCTTTCAACTTGCTCCTGTTTTGTTTCTGTTACTTCAATGGGAGTGACACACCCGAATACATCCCTCACTTTTACTGTCTTGGACTGGACTTCTTTAACTGTAGGCTCTGTAGATTTGTCAAACCTCTGTCCTCTCCCTTTTGGGGATTCTGATGTCTTTGGGGAAATACCATCTGCCATATCAATTTTATCAGTAACTTTTGCATGGTCTCTGACTAACTCTTTGGTTTTCGCATATTTTTCAGGAGCATCTTCCATTACAAATTCTTTAGAGGTTTTGTCCCTCACAGGTATAACCAAAGCTTTTCTTTCAAATGGTTCCTGTATTGGTTTTTGCTCTTCAGCTGGAATAGCTTTCGCTGTTCCATCTTTAATTGTCACTGCTTGCAACTGAACCTCTTCATCTGCAATCTTGGACATTTTAGCTAACTTGTGTCTTTTCTCTTGTTGGACTACTTCTTTCTTATAAGAAATATGTTCCATCCTCTCTTCTGCTTTGACCATTTCTCCAGTTCTAGATTTCTCTGAGGCACCTTGCTTTATCAGTGACCCTATAAACGTGACTTCCATCTCAGGAATAACTGCTGGCTTTGTTTCAAGTTGTTCCTGTTTATTTTCTTTCTCTTCAATGGGAATGGGAGTAACTTTGTCTGTTTTGTCTTTAATTGTGACTACTTTTGACTGGACTTCTTTAGCTGTAATGTCTTTGGTCTTAGCTACCTTCTGTCCTCTCTTTTTCACTGACGTTTCTTTCATTGAAGAAATTGTTCCTGACTCATCAAGTCTCTCTTTTTGTGTGTCTTGTCCTGTTCTAGTGTATTTTTCTGGAGCATCCTGCTCTGCCAAATACTGTGGATATAATAAATCTTGTTCAGGGACCTCTGTGGCCTTTCTTTCAATTTGTTCCTGTATTTTTGGCATCTCTTTAATGGGAGGAACTTTGTCAGTTTTATCTTCTTCTTTAACTACCTTTGACTGAACTTGTTCAACTGTAATCTCTTGAGGTTTGGAAAACTTCTGTCCTCTCTCTTTTGGGAACACAGATTTCTTTGTAGCCGTGCCCTCTGTCAAATGAATTTCCTCACTGGTTGTTGCAACGTCTTTGACAAATTCTTCTGTGTTAGCAGATTTTTCAGGATAATCTTCTGCTATCCATTCTTTACACGTTTTCTCTGTCACAGGTGTACGTAAAGCCTGTCTTTCAAATTGTCTCTGTCTTGCTGGTTTTGTCTCTTCTGTAACAGTGACTAAATTTTTAGTCTCAATTTCATGTAATGTCTGCTTTCTCTCTTTTGGAGACTCTCCCTTTTTTACAGAGATGTCCTCTGACTCATACATTTCTTCTTTTCTTGGCACACTATCTCTGACAATTTCTTCATTTGTCGTTTGTGTTTTGGAAGTACCTCCTGCTATGAGTGATTCCTTAGACTGGATATCTTTAACCTCAATCTTCTCAATTTTAGGTAACATCTGTGTGGTCTTTCTTGGTGATATTTTTTTCTCTGCAGGCATGCCTTCAGACTTAACTTGCTCTTCGCTTCCTTTGCTGCCTCTGACAGATCTTTCTGTTTTAGTGTGTACATGTGGACTATCTTCCACAATTACTGCTTTTCTATCTGTTACCTCAATCACAGCTGTATCTGTGGGCTTTCTTTCTATTTGCTCCTGTTTTATAGGTTGCCTCTCTGGAGTTACAATAGCTTTTGTAGTTTTATCTTTAAATGTGACTACCTTTGACTGAACTTCTTCAACTGTAATCTCTTCAGGTTTGGCTAACCTCTGTTCTGTCTCTTTTTGGGCTACTTCTTTCTTGTGAGATATGCTCTCTGAGCTCTCTTTCTCTGTCACAGTCTCTGTAGCTCTACAGTAGGTTTTCAGGACATCTTGATCTACCAATGACTCTGTGTAAGTTATGTCGATCACAGGAGTAACTACATCCTTTCTTTCAGTTTGTTTCTGGTTTGTATCTATTTCCTCAATGGGTATCAATTTGTCATTTGTGCCTTTTACTGTGACAGTCCTTGATGGAATGTCTTCAAGTGCATCATCTTCTTCCATTTTAGATAGCTTCTCTCGCATATCTTTCAGGGGTTTAACTTTCTTTTTAGAAACTTCTGACTTGTGGATTTCCTCTTTTATGGTTTCATTGTCTCTGACATTTTCTGATGTTTTAGTGTATTGTTTTGGTGTAGGAGGCTCAAGAAATGGTTTGTTAGACACTACCTCTATTGTATGTGTCTCTAAGGCCTTTATTTCAGGCTGTTCCTGTCTTGTTTTTGATGCTTCAAAGAGAGCATCTTTAGCAAATTTGTCTTTAACTGTGACTACATTTAACTGTTTTTCTTCAACTGTAATATCATCAATTTCCACTTTTCTTGCTGTATTGTCTCTAGCATATTCTTCAGTCATAGGATGTTTATTGGAGGCATTTCCAGCTGTTAAAGTTTCTTTGGCTTTCACTTCTATCAGAGGTACAACTGTAGCTTTTCTTTCAATTTGTTCTTGTCTTGTTTCTGTCTCTTTCTTAGGCATAACTTTAAAATGTTTGTCTAATGTTTGGCATTCTTGTTCAGTTTGTTTCTTTTTTGTTGGTTTCCTTTCTTCAGTAGCAACTTTAGAAGGTTTGTCCTCAACTGCGCCTGTCTTTGACTTGGCTTCTTTAGTCTCCTCACATTTCAATAGTATCTGTGCTGTTTCTGGAGGTGAAATCTCAATGTGAGGAACTTTAGCAGTTTCATCTTTTCCTGTGACTACATTTGACTGGACTTCTACACCTGCGATTGCAAGAGGAGTTTTGGCTGACTTTTGTTGTTTATCTCTTGGAGGTACTTTCTTCTGAGAAATGCTTTCAGGTTTCTCTTTCACTTTTAAAGTTTCTTCAGTGCTATTTTCAGTTGGGGCAAATGTGGCAGTTTCGTCTTCAACTGTTACTATCTTTGGCTCGACTTCAGCTGTAATTTCCTTAGTTTTGGAGAACTTCTGTTTTCTATCTTTTGATGGTATTTCTCTCTTATGAGAAGTGTCACCTAATTTAACAAGGGCCCTTTTTTCGGTTTCACTGTCCCTATCAGTTTCCACAGCTTTACTGTATTGATCTAAGGTATACTGTTCTAATAATGGTTCTTTGTGTGTTAGCTCGATTACAGGTGTCACTGAGGCCCTTCTTTCAGTTTGTTCCTGTCGGGTGGATTTCATCTCTGTTGTTCCTTCCATAGGAGCAACTTTGGCCAGTTCATTTTTGATGGAAGTTACTTTTGACAGGTTGGATTCAACTGTAATCTCCTGAGTTTTAACTAGGTCCGGCACATTTTCTGATGGTGATATTTCTGTTTTTGAAGGAATGCTTTCTAACTCTATTCCCTCTTTTCTGGCTGCACTGTGATAAACAATTTCTTTAGGTTTATTATACTTTTCTGGCATGTCTTCTATCAATAGATCTTCACATGTTACCTCCATAACAGATGTGGCCTCTTCTCCAATTTGTCCCTGTTCTACTGCTTTCTTCTCTTTAATGGAAGTCACTTTGCCTTTCTTCTGGGGATATACTTTTCTTGAAGGCTCACTATCTGTTGTACTGGATGACTGAGGTTTTCTGAAAGATAATTTAGGTTTGTCTTCAAGTCCCTGTTTGCTGATGTCATCTCTCTTCTGAGGACACTCTGATTTTCTCCCAACCTCTGTCTCAGTTTTAACTTCTTCAAATTCTGTGACCTGTTGACGGCAAGGAAGCACTTGTGCTTTGTTTGAAAATTCATTACTCTCAGCTTTCTTTATGATGTTTACACTGGTTTCCTCATGTTCTGTAGGAACTTCTCTTATGTGTGATGATTGTCTTACAGAAAAACTATCTTTCCTTTCAACTGTAATGCCCTCTGTTGGAGAATCAATCTCTCTAATAAAGAACTCTTCCAACTGAACTTTTTGTTTGGTAGGCTTATCCTGCACTGCAGTAATTTTTTTCTTAGATTCAGTTTCCCCAATGATAACCTTTTCTTTGGTTTTTGGAATGACTTTAAATTTAGCTCCCCTAGGGCCCCTCTTCTTTGAAACATCAGTAACAGATACCTCACTACTTAGTTCAGACACTTCATCCCTTTGATCAGGTTCTTCTCTTGTATACAAAATGTGTCTTTGTGACAATGATGTAATACTCTTGTCAATGATGTCTTTCTCATCTTCATAAGACAATTCAGCATAATCTTCCAAAAACTCTTCATGTTCCAAGACCTCCTCTGTGGAAGAGCACTTCTTTGTCAGTCTTGTTGTTTGTTCTCTCTTGACCAGATCTGTAGTTGCTTGATGATTGAAGATTTAAGAGGCATGAAGAGAAAGCACCATTCAGCGGTGCCAAGAGATTAGAAAAAAACACAACACACACAAACATTGGGGTTAACAGAGACAACAGAGATAAGAGGGTAACAGGAGTCGATAATAAACCTGCGGTGTATTATCATCATGGAAGATAGTGTATTGGTGAACATACTAGGCGTTTTCAACACTTCAGGGAAATGTGTTGTTGTACCTCTCTCAGGTCTCGTTCCTTTTATCAGTGTCTCAACCTCAATTTCAGGAGCAGCAGGAATTGTCTCACGAATCTTCTTGGCCTTGGCTTCTGGTTCTTTAAAGAATAATTTTAACTCAAGATAGTAAATAAAGAACAGATAAAAGCTTATACATGACTTATACAGACAAACATTTGACAAACATTAAGAACACAGATCCCTGTAAATCCACAAAAACAAAATGTTAAAAGAGCACTGTAAGTTCAAGATCAAGAGTAACAGACATAGAGATAGGACTGACAAATGACACAAAGTATGAAACCGCTGTGGGATGATATGTACTAATAATGAGCTGAAAGTAAGACACTGTCAGATTGGACAGCATGTTAAAGAGGTTGATCACAGATTGCGGATGAAATAATTGTCTATGGGGTGCCTCAGCCCTTCAGGATGAGTAAGAATAAAGTTTGTACCCAAACGAGTGATATGAAAAAGTTAAGATTTTGAGATGGAGATGAAAATGATGAAGAAAAACATGATGACATGTAAGACTTTCTTTCTATACCTTTATAAGATCCTTTAGCAGAAACCTTTTTCATCTCATCTGGTTTTGAAGGGAATGATTTGATTTCAGTTCTAGCTTCATCTTCTTTTCTCTGTATGGTTTCAATTCTCTGAAGGGAGACTTCTTTGGATTGTTCTTCAACGGAAGATTCAGGAGATTCCACGTAAGTTTCTTCAGTATGTGATTCCCAGCCCTTGATGGTAGTTTCCTCATGCACTGGGTACATTTCTGCAGTGGCTGGTTCATACTCAATGTCTTGTTCAATATCTGGCTCTGATTCTTTTCTTAACACAGTCTCTTTTCTCTTTGACGTCACAGCTGTTGCAGGTTTGGCTTTTTCAGTAACCTTCACTATCTTGATTTCCTCTGCTTTATCAATTTTCTCATCAGATTTAAGCCTCTCCTCTCCCCTCTTTTTGGGAAGTTCCTGTTTCTTTGGTGAAGTTCTTTCCACCTCACTGATTTCACCTTTACTGGAGTGAGGAATTATTGTTTCTTTTACTTCAGTCTGCTCATGTCTAGATGTTTTCTTGTCTGCCATTTTCACCTTGGTAGGAATTACTTTGGTAGGTTTGTCTTCAACTGTGACCTCTTTTGGCAAATTTTTTTCAACTTGAATTTCCTTAATTTCTTCAGTTCTGCTGTGTCTCATTGGAGTATCTGAAATAATCTCCACATCATGATCAATAAATGGTTCCTCATATGTGACCTCTGTTAAAGATGTCACTGAGGCCTTTCTTTTAATTTCCAGCTGTTGAGTTTGTTTCCTCTCTATGTCTTTCTTTGATGGAATATCCTTTACTTTGACTAACTGTACCTCTTCAAAAGAAATAGTTTCCCCAGTTTTTGCTAATTCTGGTTCTCTCTGTGGTATACCAATCTCTTCCTTTGGAGTCTCATCTTTTCTTTCGGTTGGCTCTTGTCTAATTGGTTTCCTGGCGATCATTTTTTCTTTTGAGGAAATCACTTCAGTCTGCTTATCTTTTACACTTACTTCTTTCTGTGACCGAATATCTTCAATGAAATATGACTTTTCCTCAAGTGCCTCAATTTGCTGTTCAGGTGATTCAAATTTCACTGGAAAAGCTGGTTCTTGTTTCCTTGTACCTGTGTCAATATGCAGTGTCTCTACTTTATATTTTTCTTGTTGTTTAATATGCTCCACTTTTCTCTGAGTGGAGACTTCTTGTTTAGACTTATCTTCTGTCTCAGTGCAAATCTCCTGTTTACTCTCAGACACTTTAGATGGGATTGCTAGACTTTCTGTTATGATTTTATCTGTCTTCTGGGGATGTCGGGATCTACTGTCAGTCTCTGTCTGGATAGACAGATTGTCAGTTTCTGTTATCTGCTGTCTATCAGGCACAGTTTTTGTTGTGACAGTTGTTTCTCTACTCCTGACTGTCACAGTAGCTTGCTGTTTAGGCACCTCTTTTCTTCCTGACAAATGTTTTACTGATGTACTATCTTTTCTTTCATCTATAATTTCCTCTGGTGAATCAATCTTCCTGACAAAAAACTCCTCTTCAAATTGAGCCTTTTGTTTGATAGGTTCATCCTGCACTGTGGTGACTTTTCTTCCTTTGTTAGATTCACTCTCCTCTACAATGATTGTTTCCTTTGTTTTTGGGACAATTTTATGCTTAGTTACCCTGATATCTTTCCTCTTTGAACCATCAATAACAGATATTTCACCTCTCAGTTCAGACCTTTCATCTCTTTGGCTAGGCATTTCTGTTGTACTTAAAATGTCTATTTCTGACAATGATACAATACTCTTGCCCACGAGTTGCGCTTCATCCTCATAAGACACTTCAGCGTATTCTTCCACCACATCTTCATGTTCCCAGACTTCTTCTGTGGGAGAAACTTTCTCTGTCACATAATAAACTTCCTGTATCTTCTGAGCTCCTTTTCTTTGCTCTATCTTGACAAGACTGGTAGTCACTTGAAGTGCAAAGATGTGTTGAAGAAAAGGCACCATTAGGCAGTGCCAAGAGATGATAACAAAACACAACACAAAGTCAAGCATTGGGGTTACAAGAAACAACACATAGAAAAGAGGCTAACGGAGCAGATAATCCACCTGTTGTGTATTATCTTGAAGGATTAAGATTATGATGCAGTAAGAGTACTCCATATTTTGAGCTGGTCAGTACCTTTTTCTTGTGAAGACACTTTTTTCTCTTGCTCAACCTCTGTATCAGGAGATATAGTAGTAGGCAGGCTCGTGTCAATCTTCTTAGCAGCCAGTTCTTTAAAGAATGAATTAATTTTTAGCTCAAGACAGTGCATGTGTACAAGATAAAGAATTTAGACAGGTAACAAACATACAAAAATACAAAATAACTAGCATACATAAAGTAAGACAAAACACAACAGACACTACAATGGCTAAGATGTATGTAAGCTAACACTAAACCTTCTGAAGAAGTGTCAGTAGTTTGGATTTCAGTAAACTGCCCTTCTTTCAATGAGTGTGATTTTAAAACATTGCAGCTACTGTCATGAATACTCACCACTACACTATTCTATATAATATCTACAGTATATAAGAGATGCAAAGAGCAAAATATACTGCCATCTGGCACATGAATTAGTGCCATACAAGGACTGTCACAATGCTTAGCACAAATGGAGAAGATACAAAGAATTGTGTACAAAAAGAGTTGAGGTCTCAAGAATACCTTTAAGAAGAGGTTCCTCTATCTCCCTTTTAGGTTTAGCTTCAGGTATCTTCTGAGGCACCCTCTCAGGTGTTTTATCAGGAGTCTTTGTAGGGACTGCTTTCTCTGCAGCCTTCTCGGAGATCTTCTCTGCTTGTTTCTCAGATACCTGTTGATGCTCAGGTTTCTTCATAGGTTTTCTCTGGGGTACCTTCACAAGTTCTACCTCCTCAACCTTGATAGGCACCGTTTGAGGTAGCTTCTTTTCAGGAATCTTCTCTACCTCTGCCTTTTGAGGTACTTTTTCAGGCTTCTTTTCAGGAATCTTCTCTACCTCTACCTTTTGAGGTACTTTTTCAGGTTTCTTTTCAGGAATCTTCTCTGGTATTTTTTTCTCTGGTAGTTTTTCTGGAACCTTGTCAGGTACTTTTTCAGATGTTCTTTGAGGAACTCTCTCAGGAATTTCCTCCACCACTCTTTCAGGTTCCACTTTCTTCTCAGGGACCCTCTCAGGAATCTTTTCCACTTCCCTCTGAGGGGCTACCTTTGCCTTTTCTGGAGGCCTCTTCTCAGGTGCTCTTTCAGGTACTTTGTCAGGCACCCTTTCAGTTTCTTTCTCCTGTACCCTCTCAGCTAGCTGAAGAGGTACCTCATCAGAAATCCTCTCCGGTATTTTTTCAGGTTCTCTCCCTCGCACCTCTTCAGGTACAAGTTTTGGTTTGGGTTTCATTGCTTTAAGAGGGTATGATAAACAAGCATACACAAGACATCACTATAAAGAATGGTAAAATGTGCTGCCGCACAAATAAGGACCAGACAGACACAGTGGTGAATACTTTACTCAAATGAACCTCTTTATAATGAAAAAGTACTCTTTTTCTGGACCTATGCCAATTTGTATTATTCATGGAAACTGTATAATTTAAGCATATCTCTGTGATTTGAGTAAGGTAATCCCACTTAACCTTAAACAGACTTAGATGACAACGCACAAGGCAGAAGAACCTAACTGTTTGTTACTGAGTAAAGATGTATTAGAGACAGTAATGTACCTTTCTTAGGGGGTTCTTCTTTGGGAGGAACAACAACAGGCTCTGGTTTCTTGGCTGCTTTTGGAGGCTCTGGTATTTTCTCTTCCACGGGAACTTAAAAGAGGACCGTTCAAGTTTATTTTAAGTTTTACATGTATGAAACTAAGTTGAAGAGTGTTTTTAAAAAACCTACACTCTAACGAGTGTGAAACATGAAAAAGACAACTATGACAAGTCAACAGTTGACAAACAAGAATAGTGTGCAGCCCATCACTAACAACATAACTCTGTATACCAGAGGTTAGACTTTACACATGATCAAAAAATAAAATTGACAAACACATTGCAGAAGCCAGAGATGTGAGTTCAAGATTGTAGGTTTTTATGGAAAGGGTTTTGGTGGCTTATTACCAAAACCAGTGGGATTAGGGATCACTGACAGCCTACACTGAGCTTCAATGTTTTGGTACCTTGAGGTGCCACAGGTTTCTTTACGGGTGTCACTTCCTCTCTGTCCACTTTTTGTTGTGTTGGAGTTGGTGGCTGAGGTGTTACCACCTCCTTCTTTGTTGGAGCTTCTGGCACTTTAACATGCAAGAACATGCCATTTGTCAGATATTTGAATAAATAAGAATGTAACAAGCAAAGAATATAAGAAATATACAATAACAAAGCTTCTATGAATTGTGATGGAACCATGTTAAGACACACAGAAGTAAAACAGATATCTGAGCAAAGTATTATGAAGATGGCTAGCACTGTTAGCTGTAAGTAAGAGTCAAAAAATAAGAAATTAAGACAAACATGAGCACACAGCACCATACAGAGATTGTCCTTAGCGACAAAAATGGGGGATACATTAAAAGTCACCGGAATTTCAAAGGCTTAAGAGTTAAGGAGTTTGCTAGCGCAAACAGCAGAACCAAACAAAGCAGATTAGTCACACAAGCATCAGATAGAAATAACTATGGATGAGTCATAGTTGGAAGGCAGAGTTAAGAAGATTAAGAAAAATCCACAGCTGTCTTTCTGGTGAGAGATGGCATATACCTTTCTTTGGAGGTTCCTTTGGAGTGGGCACTGGTGTTGGTTCTGGCTTTACTTTTGCAGGTTCTTTCACCACTGCAGGTTCTGGTGTTTTCACTTCAGGTTCAGCTTTTTTCATCACTGCTTCTGGCATGGAAACCGGTACTGGTTCAGGTTTTGGAACAGTGGGTTCCGGCTTTGAGATGGCAGGCTCTGGTTTCAGTACAGCAGGCTCAGGTTTGCGAACCTCTGGTTGGGGTGTCTTTTGTCCTGGTTCTGGTTTTCGGACCTCTGGTTCTGGTTTTATTACTGCTTTTTTAGGCTTGATGTGTTCCAGCTCTGCTTGTGGAGCCTCTTCAGGGACTTAAAGTAATATGTACATTGATTTAGATATTTGCAGAGATAGCAAATACATACATGTACTCACAAAAAAAGATTCGCTTCCATGTTAGAAGCTAAATAAACACACTGAAGCCAAACAAACACTCAAGACAAAAGAAACATACAAACTAGCAATAAAGTTAGTTAATCAAAAATAAATATGCTGCTACTTCAGGGTTTTAAGAACTCAACCAAAGACAAAGCACACATGTCCAGACAAGAGCAGAAATACCTTTGGATGGTGGAGTCACCGGCTTCTTCATCGGCACTGGCTTTTCTTCTGGCTCCTGCGCTGCCTTCAGAGCAGGTTTGGGTTCAGGTTCTGCTTTGGGAGCTGGTTTGGTCTCAGGCTTGGGTTCAGGTTCGGCTTTAGGTTTGGGTTTGGGTTCAGGTTCAGGCTTAGCTGCAGGCGCCACTTTAGGCTCTGCTGGCACCTGAGGCTTGCGCTCATCTTCAGGTAACATAGACAGTAATATTAGCTAAAAGCTTATCAAAGTCATCAAAGTTATCAAGAAGCTTTCAAAACCGCCAGAAAAAGATTAAACCCAACTCTACAAATAAGAAACAGGGATATGTTTTGATCAGAAAAAGTATAAAAGAAATGAGGAAACATTACAAAGACATCACGTTACAAAGAACAACTAAACAGACAAATCCCAAATTACAGGTGGAAGACTAAAGTTGGCATAATATTATAACACAAAGTAGACATCATCAAGAGGTGAGAAGACAAAGACAGCATTGCTGTCAACAGAGATAATTTGGTATTAAGAACATTAGTTAAGACGTGGAACAACAGGATGAATTTAATCAAGTACCTTTCTTTGGCACTTCTATCTTCTCTGCAGGTGGAGGTGGAGCAGCAGCAGGCTTGGCAGTGGGCTTCTTTACCTCCTCTGGTTCTTTTAAGACATACTCAAAGTTAACAACCACATCAACATAACTAAAAAGAGGACAGAATGGGTTATTTGTTGTCAAATGGTGAAATAAAGCACACAAAACAACACAGATGGATAAAACATATAGCAAAAGACAGAACTGCATAACAAAAGTTGATGTAGAAAAGATGTAGAAAAGTCAAACCACATCATATCAAGATACTCAGCAAAACAGATCAACCACAGAAAAGAAATATCCACATAAGACAGAGTTTATCACAAAGACAGCTCTACCTTTGGGAGCAGGAGGTTCCTTCTTCTCTGGGACGGTAACTGCAGCAACCTTCTCCTCTACTGGCTTTTTGGCTTCTGGTACTTTAAAATTTCAGTAAAGTTAGTGAATTTGCCCTTTTTTTAGAGCAGATTAACACAGCACAAGTTTAATGACCATGACTTGTGGTAAGATAAAAACATTAGGTTATGAAGATAGATCAAGTTAGCACAAGTACAAAACATTTATGTATACTGTAAAGTTAACATATTGGCATTAATGTGTGTATCAATGCTCTTAATGATACTAGATACAAACAAATGATTTGTTAAACAAGGACACATCAACACTAGAGATATGTTGGTACCTTTAGGTGGTGACGGCTCCTTCACAGTTGGTTTAGGCTTCTCCTCAGGCTTCTTCTGAACTTCAGGAACTTAAAAGACACTGACTGTGTTAGCCTTGCCTGCCTTGTTTTAGCTAAGAGAGATGTTGTGCGTTTGCATGTAAAGCAAGGAAGCACAACACAAGACAGACAGACAAGAAGCAACTACTGAAGCTACTGTTACAGCCAGTCTCTCTTTAACTAAAACAAAAAAGAACAATACATGTTAAGACAGACAAAAGTAAATGATAAGAGCTTCAGGAACTTTTTTGCTGTGTTAGCAGTCACAATGGTTAAGTTAAGAGAGACGTTGTGCTTTTGCATGTAAAGCAAAGAGGCACAACAAAAGACACAACAGCCAGACAAAATCCAACTACAGCAGCTGCAATAACTATACTGCAACAACAAGACCTGTAGCAAAACTTTTAAAAAAGTACAATGAATTTTAACAAAGACCAAGAGCAGGTGCTGGCCATGTCAAGACAACTGTGGCACGAGGACAACTAAAAACAGCAGAGTCAAACAGGAACAGAGGAACAAGACTATGAGCACATTTGCCAAGACAAAGCACTAAGCCGACAGGCAGGCAGCTCTCCAGTACCTTTGGTCGGGATCTCCTCTCTCATGGTTACTTGCACGGTCTCCACTGTCTCCTCAATGGGAACTCTGGGAACTGCTGGGACAACAAGAAACACTCCAGTTCATCACCACAGCCTGCAACCACCAGGAAGCAAAGGAACTGAACAAGGTTACAGCCAACACAAAGAAGAATCATCATCATCACTGAGGAAAACGACTGGGCATGAACAGACTGACTGGTACACACAAGAGTATGTCAACAAACAAAACACACACATTAAGAGAGAGCCGAGGTCAAGATTTTAAAGAGTGGCTCAAACACACACACACACACACACACAGGTAGTAGTAGACAGACACATGAACAGAACTCAGTTGCTGGAAGTGTCCAAAACCTTCTAAGGATTATCAGACACATGGGCTACAGCTGCAGATACCTTTAGTGGTGGACAGCTGCTGCGTTACTGTCTCCTCTGTCCAGCTCTGATACTCAACTGAGGGGGTGACAATCACAAGAGTGACAACACACAACAGAGTGATGAGCTGGTACACAGTGACAGAGACTCACACTGTCATTTCACATTTTAACGAATCTGTTATCTTGTCACTTTGGTTATTGTCTGCCCTTGGCCGACTGTAACGACCAGCAGTGACAAGATGAACGAGACGAACATGAAATGACGACAAGACAGATGGTTAGTGAGCGTCACACGGATGGAGAGACGGAAGATGGGAGGAAACAGGAAAGACGGTTAAGAAGACGGCATGAAAAGCATGCCGCCTCAAATCGTGGGCGAATGGACAAGAAGGTGTAAAAAATAAAACAATGTGAATGAATAAATTAAATGATTTGATTAGAAGCAGATGTCCAGTTTTAAGCCACATCACGTCATTGTGAATGATGTTATGATGAATATTAGAGGCGGATTTGGGCAAACGAAACGCTTGCAGACTTGAGTTTTGCTTGATTCAACTTGTTAGGGAAATAATGAGAATATAAATCAAGCGATCCTCGTGTTTCTTCAAACATCTGAAAATTTTTTAACCGTTCCTTTGCCCATATCTGCTCACAGGGTTGATGGTGATGGAGAATATGAAGGAGACAAAGGAGAAATATAAGACATACCTCTCTGCTCCACCTCCACCTCCTCTTCATAGTGATAGGAATATTCAGTGGATTCTTGTGAAGACAAAATGATTTGTGTTTCCATTATTAAGAATGGAGATGGTTAAATTTTATACTTTTGAATTTCTTCTCTTTGGTGTTAGATGCTGGTTAATTTAATTATCATTGGGGTGAGGGATTGTAGCAGATATTTTAACTTTTTACAAGTCCATTTATTACAGGGTGAATTAAAGATATTATAGTCAAGTGTTTCTCGCCATGACTGGCTGATTGATATAATCTAGATCGTAAAACAGTAAGAGGATGAATTACTTTACTTTTGCTATAGGACCAAATGGGTTTGAAGGAAGCAAAGGAAGATGTAAATAAAAATATGTAAAAACATATACCTCTATGTTCCACCTCTTCTTCATATTGAAAGTATTCAGAAGATTCTTTAAAAGACAAAAGATATGCTGGTGTGACTTTGGCTCAGTGCAACAGATCTTATAAATCTTATAAAATGTTCAGAACGGGAGAGTTGATATTGAAGAAGTCGTATTATGGAGTCAGTGCACTTTTGAAGAATTCAATATATAAACTGCAATTAAACTGTTTATGCAAGACAGTCTAAAGTCAAGACAACTGAATTCAAACTCAAAATTATGTGAATGTTTTGTCAAGAATCCAAATGTTGAAGTAAATGCGCTCTCTGGTTGATTAGTTGATTTCCCAGTGAACTAAACTGACTCGGATCCCAGGCTTACCTTTAATTGCCACTAATGAAGGCACTTCAGGCCTCTGTACTGAGGAGTCTGGGATATCTACAAAATATGAAATTAGGTTTATGTGTGAGGGACAAATTGATATGAATTATAAATTTCTGTGATAGAAATCTTTGTTACCAACATTATTAGAATATCAAAACAAAAACATGATGTTAGTATCAGAATGACAGTATTTATTCAGAGATGTGCTCTGTAAAAGTGATGGATTAAAATGTTTTGAGGGGCTAAAAAATGAAATACTTACCAGATGGCACCATTGCTAATTCAATTTCTGTGAAAAGGGGAAGAGTGAATATTGTATTAAAAACTAAATGGACAGATGCTGAACAGAGGCATGAAAGGTGCCGCCTGACTAGGAAACTGTACCTTTGCCAGACAAATAAAGCTCAGCTGTGCTCTTAGCCTCTCCTCTGGGCTCCAACCTCACAATCACTGAGTACACGCCTATATGGGATTAGTAATGAAGACGTTTTAACACGCAGTCACAAAACACTCAGGAAAAAATCCAGATGAAAAGGTTGACACTGGGGATCGATGGCGCTCTACACACCTTCATCTTCAGTGGTCACGTTTCTTATAACCATGAAATGTCTTCGCCCCTCGCTTCTGAAGTTGTACTTAGGGCTCTCTTTCAGTTCCCATGTGTCTTTGTACCACGACACGATAGCGTTGTCGAAGGAAACTTCACACTCAAAGGTGGCCGACTGGCGCTCGTTGACTTCGATGTTGTGGATGCGTTTGGTGAAATGAATTTGTTCAGCTAAAACAGATAAACATGTGAATGGTAAATGCGTTGCCACTGCAACTGGAATGTATGAAATTATTTGAATGTAGTTTTCATTTACAAAACATCCAATGAGTGGCGGGGTTAGAATGAAATGTGTTTGCGGTGAGTGAGACAGTTACGATGGTTGTTTTGTTTTTTTGGGGGGGGTTTTTTGGGAGGAGGGAGGGGGGTGTGATGGATTTGAGTCAAGACGGATGTAAGACGACAAAGAATGAAATGATGGCAGAAATTTTGCCAGATTGCCCGGGCGAGGAGGCGTAAAGAAGGTTAAGACAGAGGAGGACAAGTCCGGGAAGAAAGAGCAAAATGAAAATCTTCAACATTAGTCTCACAGTCTGATGGTGGTAGTCAAAAGAGGTTAGTACAAGGGCAGAACATCGACCACTTCTAGAAGGTTGTAGGACGCGTTCCAGGTACAAACCTTCCACCCAGAGGTCTGCAGAGGACTCCAGGTTCTCATATCTGCAGGAGTATCTGCCCTGGTCTTCTGGCTTCAGGTCTCTAATCAGAAGCTTCTGAACCTTGTGTTTCACCTCGGACATGTACCTGCCCTTCATCTCTAACTGCTTGCCATTTTTAAACCACCGCGCCTGTACGTTAGGGATGGACAACTGACAAGACAGAGTGCACGACTGGCCTTCCTTACCCGATGTGTCCTCCAGGTGCTTCTCCACTTCTGCTTCTGAAAGACAAGAAAAACAAACGAGAGCATCTGTTAGCAGACGTCTCTAAGGTTGAATGGTACTGCGAAGCATCTGGAGACTAATGTTCTATTTTTTTCCATTTTCTTTTCTCCTTACTAGGTTTTCTTAGAGTTTAACCTTGTTTTCATTGTTTAGTTTGGTGATAATTACTTGAGTCCTCCCTGAAGAGATTTCCACACAAGCAAAACACAAAGCAGACAGAGCAACAATAATGACACAGATGATAATTAAAATTCAGTGTAACAGCATGCCTGATTCAATAAAAACTCAACAAATAACCAATGAAATTGGTGTAATTAATGAAATATCCAATATAACCTCATCACATCCATGTCAAATATACCTTACCACCATACGCAACAAAAAAACTGCAGCTGAATGCCAACAGTGTCCCAACATGTATCAATGCAACAAATGTGTAAAAATACTGTATAACAGCTCTGTGAATTTCTGAGAGGGTGGTGTTCGTGTTTTTACACACGGTGCCACATGAAGCTGCAGGCATGTCGGTACTGACCCATGACAGTGAGCTTGGCGCTGGAGATGTGCGGCCCACAGACCACACGGTAGTTGCCCTGGTCTCTGGACTGGCAGTCCCTGATCTTCAACACGTGGCGGTCGCCAGTGATGCTGATGTCGTACTTGTCACTGCTGTCCAGCTTCTGGGTGCCCTTGTACCAGGACAGGGTGATCTCTGGGTAGTTGATCTTGATCTCGCACTCAAAAACAGCTTCCTTGTCGGTGAAGGTGCACTGGTCGGCGACGTCTTTCACCACAGTTACAGGCTACAGGAACAAGGAGAGGACAGGGGTGTTCTTGAATTGGACCGGACTGAACTGAACTGAACTGAACTGAATTTATTAGGAATTTTACAACATGACTGATCAAGTGAACTGTAACAGTGAATCCCAGAGGCACTTTAAAGCATTACAGACACACATATTTTCAAAGTGCTCCTTGAAGGAAGTGCAAACAAAAAACACACAAAAAAGTGTACCGATTTAAAATACATATAATAATACAGTAAATGCACTCTTGGCATAAACCTTAACTAAAAACAATTATGTCCTTGCTTTTCTTGCTCCTTTCACGGATACTTGAACTTGATGAGTGACACACTATTCTATTGTGTCAATAAATCACTTTCAAATGACTGATTTTAACCAATCATTTATCAACCAGTCATTCAATGAACATATAGCAGACTTAAGGCTGTTTTATGCTTGTAAGACGTGTATCAGCAGACGTCTTAAGACAAGTGTGGGATGACACAGAAGCCTTTATGCTTAAACGAAGTGTCGGTGGCGCAAGCTCTCATCTCCATGGTAACCAACTGGACGCTTCTCCGTTCAGGAAAGATGGCTGCCGGCTACGATACGTTTGATGTAGCAGAGGAGCAGGAGATCTTAAATTTGCTTTTACAGCAGAGGAGGCGGCATATTGTAGTCTGTGCGCCCGATAAATCGGACAAGGAAGCAACGTGTTTGTTTGGGTGTCTTGAAGTCCGTGACGAGTCATACAGGTGAGGATATTTCCTCACCTGCTCCGCCAGTCTCTCCTCAAGCCCATCCATTACTTTAGATTTATGTATTTATTATGTATGAATTGATTTATAGCCAGCAGATGTTACTACAGCTACTAATATTACAGTCGATCAGAAAATCATGTGGATTGCTTTTTTCCATCTCCATGACAACGACAGAACTCCTGGTCCATCCAGCCAATGAAAATATAAGACAACCAACGACAGCGTCTGCGACCTTACAAATATTCCACAGGTGCAAGACACTGTCGGACGACACTTTTTTCTGTATCTCTGACATCATTTTGGTCGTCCAACGCTGTCATCCGACATGTCTTACAAGCATAAAACAGCCTTTAGCTAGATTTTGCATGTTTACAGCAGACATTGCGTGGGTTCGAACCTCAGTGCGCTCCATTCTCTTCTGCAGGTCGGCCACCAGTCTGGCCATGTCCTCATCAGACTCTCTGTCTCCACGCTCTATTTCCTGTGGACACCAGCAACAACAAAACTCCACAATGTTCAACACTAATCTTACTTAACACCACAGTGATTCACTTAACATACAAGCCACTTCCTGAAAAGGTTTACCGGTCTTCCACTTTCTTCAGCTTTCTCTTTCTTGAGCTGCTCGATGGCCTGAAGCAGGCCTCTGTAGTCGGTGATGCCGTACATTCGGGCGTATTTCTCATACTCTTTGGGGTCCACGTTCCTCAACAACTCAACAATATCAATATCCTTCTCTTCCTGTGGACTTTTCTGCTTGGACGGGGTTCTGAGGAAAGGCCGCAGGAGACATGCATCATAAAATGGTCTTTGTGTGATGTGAAGAAAGAGGCATTACACTAGCTGACCCTAAATTTGAAGGCTTTTGCACTAAGAACAAATAGACAACATGCTGAAAATATCAGTGAGCATCGCATGAAATATGAAACATGATTAAAACCTTCCCAGTCACGAAGCACGTTAACTCACTTCTTCAGTTTAGCTCTGAGGTCTCCCTCCAATGCTGCAGCCTCTTTCCTTTCGTCGACATGCATATCAGCACTACATTCAATCTCTCCATGTTTGTTGGCAGCGACGCATCTGTACTGGCCGGAGTCAGATTTGGTCACTTCTCTGATCTCCAGCTTGGCCTCCTGGCCCTTCTGCTCGATGGAGATGCGACCGCCGTGGGTGATCTGCCTCCATTTTCCTTTCATCCACTTCACGCTGGGGATGGGATCACCTCCCACCTTGGCGATGAAGGTGGCAGTGCTCTCTGAAAACCAACAGTTTTTTTTAGTGTTTTAAAAGAGTGCAAAATTAGAGGTGTTCAGGATATTTCACATTTATGATATTAGACAAAGTGATAGGAGTCTAATAGTTATAAATCAAGTGAAATCCAAATGTACTGACTCCTTTGTAGCTGCCACAGAAATATTAAAAAGCTGACATCATCATATCTAAAGTAAATTGGAGTGATAGAGGCAACTAAAAACAAACATGTATTCCAATTTCACCTCATAGCTCTGAGTGTCTGACTGTCCCATGAAAAACAAAAACACAAATCAGTGTACTGATCTGTCTTGGTCTGTACTCACTCTCACTGACGTGGGCTGCTTTGGGCTCCTCGATAAAGAACAGGCTGTCCAGTTTCTTGGCTGGAGCAGCTGCAGGAGCCTCAGTGGGAGCCGGAGCAGCTCCTGGTTTCTCTGCAACACAACAAAACAACAATTACAACACTGTTCGTTCAGCTACAGCAAGACAACAAAGCCATTTCATGTTATACTGCTATATTTTTTGAAATTATGTGATTAATTTATATGCAAATACTGTTAAATTAACACAGAATTCAAAGCCTGTAAAAATCAGAGTTCTGCTTTATGTTTCCACTGAACCTTTCACAGTGACTTTGGCCTTGCAGAATTCACTGCCGGCGTCGTTGGTGGCCTTGCAGAGGTAATCCCCTGCATCATGTCTGGAGGCCTGGCTAATCTCCAGGCAGGCTGTGCCATCGGAGAAGGTGATCCTGGTGCCGCCAGTGGAGGCAAGGTCCTTCCTGTCCTTCATCCACTGGACCTTCAGAGGAGGAGAACCACACACGTGGCACTTCAGGCTCAGCCTCTCGCCTTCCTCCACAGTCACTGGTTTCAGAGGGACGTCGAACACTGGAGGTTTCTTAGACTCTGGAGTACAAGAAATCATCATCAATCATCATTTTTATTAAAGGGCCATTCCAGTCTTATTTGCCTTCTGGTCTACAGCTGTGATCGTGTCTGTCCTTCACAAATATCAGCTGCATAAGGATCTGCTATGGTAGCTTAGAAGTCAAGGCTGACTTCACTCTCGTTCATGATCAAAAATGTTTGTTTTGTTTTCTAATTTACATCTAAGGAATGTTTCCTTGTTCTGCAGTGTGACTTTAAGCCAACCACTGACCTCCACTCTGCTGCACTATAGATGATAGATCCTGAGCTGTGAATCACAACAAAGGTGAAGAGTATGGAGACTGAGAATGGCTGTCGTAGCAAAATTTTTTTAATGGCGTTATCTTGAGATAACAAAGCTTGTTTTCTTGTAATTGCGACTTAATTTTCTCATTATCTGGAGAAAACAGCCCTTTATTTTGTTGAGATGACAACAATTTATTGAGAAAATGAGATTTGTTATTTCAAGATATCAAAGTAATTAACTAGAGATAATGGCATAAAAAATTATTGCAGTGAAGGCTGGCTTTCTGTAGAAGAGAGCTCTCTTCACCTTGAACCTGTGGCACATTTTATTGTGGCACTTCAACAAAAAAAAAAAATCCTTTGATGAGAAGTGGAACAACAAATGAACATTGTGAGTTGTAGGTGCACACACATTCCTGCTCTAAAGCTGTAAACTGAACGTACCAGAAATGCCCACTGAGACGTCGCAGGAGGCTCTGCCAGCTTCATTGGTGGCCTGGCAGGAGTACCTGCCGCTGTCAGACACCTGACTGCCCTTGATGCAGAGCACGGCCACGTTGCTCTTAAAGCTAATGTCATATTTATCAGAGCTGGAAATCTCTGTATTGTCCTTGTACCAGGTCACTGCCATGGGCTGGGAGCCAGAAACACGACCCTCAATCTTCACCAGTTTGCCCTCGATGTCCTCGATGTGCTCTGAGGGCTTTTTGGTGAATACTGGAGGGTTTTTGCGCTCTGAAAGTGGGAAGAAAGAAAAGTTTGATAAGGAGAGGAAATCAGGGTCATGATATAAAGAACGCCCGCAAAGAAGGCTTGAGCGAAGCAGCATTATCACCAGTTTCAGAAGACAGGGCCAAAACAACCCTGATGACATTAAATGGCCCAGGTCAAATACCTTTGACAGTGATATCTGAGGAACAAGAGTCCTTCCCCATGTCATTAGAAGCATGGCAAAAGTATCTCCCCGTGTCAGCTTTATCTGCCTTCAGAATGGTCAGGTGGGGGGTGTTATCCACACAGCTCATCTTATAATTACCCCCAGAGCGGATATCTTTATGGTCTTTGGACCATGTGACTTTAATGGGGGCAGAGCCGGTCATGTGACACTCCAGCTCAATGCTGTCACCCACTGTCACCTCCTTTGGTGACAACTTCACGTCAAAGACGGGCGCATATCTTGGTTCTGCAGGGTCCATAAAAGAGTGGGAGGAAAATAAAAGAACAATAACAAACCTTAAATTGTAAATATCTTCACAGACAGGCATAACACAGCCTCATACTGTCTGAAAGATGATGATAAGATCAGATATCACCCACAAGATAGATAAATTAGTGTATACATATAGTACGCTGAGACTCATCAAACAATAAGCCTCTTCTATAAAAAAGACAATGCAGTTGTATTTTAATTAACCATGTTGGAGTTTTCTTTTCAAATAAACCAAGACGTTTTTTTACATTAACGTCTTGTGTCATTTTTAAATAAAACAAAACAGACATTTAAGTGTCTTATAAAAACCAAAAGAACCTAGTGCTATTTTAGAAATGGCATTATAAAGCTAACTTTATAATGGCATTTATCCATTTACCCTTTACACTTTAGAGGCTTTTGCTATATATCTTATGAGCTCAGATGTATGATTTAAATCCATCAAACAGACCTTGAAGAGTGAGCTTGGCTCTGCAGGAGGCTGTGCCAACGCTGTTGGTGGCAACGCAGGTGTATTCCCCAGAATGTCTCATCTCACTGTGGGTGATTTCCAGGACGGCTGTGTTGTCGTCATACAACATGGAGAACTCGCCTCCGTGCCTCAGAGGTTCACCGTCCTTCAGCCAGGACACCTCGATGGGCGAGGAGCCGGCTACACGGCACTCAAACCTGACCGGCTGGCCCTCAGTCTGCTGCAGACTGGTGATTTTCTTAGGGAAGGATGGCGGCGTTTTTGCCTCTGGAACAGGAAATAATTTGACAATGAATGACAGGATTTTAGCTGATGATTCAATAAGGTCTGAACCAGCTGGTACCATAATGCTGTTTTTAAATAAAAGACTTTAAAATGGGACTTTGAAAAACAGACTAAATGAAAGAGGTTTCTTGTCTGTTGATTGCACACAAGATAAAATCAATCATCACTCTCATAAACTGTCTAAATGTAATTAGAAGCAGATTAGTACTGTTTGGAGACGGCATGATAAAGTGGTTATAATGAAGAAAGAAATACTGCAGAGATGAAAATGAAAAAGTTTTAAATAAGACAGAATTAAACAATAAAGTTTAGAGACTTAGAGAGTAAAATCTCAGAGACAGAAGGTCACCTTGGACATTGAGCTTGCAGGTGGAGGAGGCAGATCCAATACGGTTCTCTGCCTTGCAGGTGTACTCCCCGATGTCAGCCTTGGTGGCTTTGCTCAGCTTCAGACAGGCGACACCTTTCGTGTACTCTAACTTACAGGTGGGGCTGGACCGCACTTTGCCGTCCGCTTTGAACCAAGACACCTTGATCTCAGGTGTGCCTGCCACCTGGCATTTCAAACATACTGCATCTCCCGCTGTCACCTCCATGGACTCCAAAGTCTCAACGAAATAGGGTGGTTCTACAGTAACGGATATACACCATTCAGACAAAGCATAAACACACACCATTTTCAGCAGTCATGTAGTTACAGGTGTTAGCTCATACAGAATAAACCAAATATAGACACTTCAGTTCATTCATTATCAGACAAAAGAAGGTAAACTAACCTAGAATGGACACAGTTGCCTCACAGGTGTCTTTTCCAGCATCATTGGACACTTCACAAGAGTATTTTCCACCAGCCTCTTTGTCATCTGTGCTCAGGCACTCCAAGATACAGGAGCTCTCAGTCGTGGTGATGTTGTACTTATAAGAAGCAAAGATCTGCTGGCCATCTTTGTACCAGTTCACTGTGATCTTAGGGCTTCCAGTGTACGAGCACTCTAGTATCAACAGTTTACCCTTCTCAACCGATACGTCCTTCAGCTTCTTAGAGAAGCGTGCTGGCTCTGAGTGACATGACCAAAGACATTAGTTAGTTCACAACATGACAGGAACATAATAAAGGGAAAATTACAGTTTGGGGAATTACATGAAGGTGCATGCAGAGGAAATATGAAGTTAAATTAACAATAGTGTGACACTGTGGGAAATTATTGTTTCATATTAAACAAACCTTTGACTGTCAAGTTAACTGGGCAGTTTTCCTTTCCTGCATCGTTAATGATCTGGCATGTGTATTCTCCAGTGTGGGATTTATCCACATTGAAAAGCTCCAGAACAGCTTGGTTATCCTTCAAGGCAATTTCACAGCCCTGTCCAGGGACAATCTCCTTGGTTCCTCTGAACCACTTCAGTTTGAGAGGGGCGCTGCCTTTCACAATGGCTGAGAAAGTCACATTACTGCCTGGCATAGCTTCCACAGGCTGTGGCGGCACCACAAAAGATGGTGGTTCTGGGTACAAACAGAAATTGGGGGCTTTCAATATTTGAACCATTTTCATGACTACTTCACTACTACAAGGCAACTGATTGATTGACTGATAAGACTAACCACTGTGCATGCCGTAGTGACAGCATGCAGTCTCTGTACTGACCTTTCACAACAAAAGAGGCACTGGTTTCACTGGATCCAGCTTTGTTGACAGCTTTGCATTTATACACTCCAGAGTCAGACAACTTAAGAGTGGGCACCTTCAGTGTGCAGTTGTTGTCACTGAATGCAATCTCATAATTTGGCCCACTCTGTATCTCCTGCCCATCATGATACCATGAGATTGTGAAAGGTGGGGAACCAGATACTTTGCATTCCATTTCTCCAGCTTGTCCAACAACTGTATTACAATCCTTCAATTTTCTTGAGAATGTTGGAGGTACGATCTTATCTGTTTGGGAGGGAAAGTATTAGGAACCAGTGCATCAGGGAAGACAGATACAAACATATAGCTAATATGTCATCAAACAGCAGGTACGAAGAGGACACCAACCTAGGACAGTGAGGTTTATTTTACTCAGGTCCCTTCCGACCTCGTTTTTAACCTCAAATGTGTACTCTCCTGAGTCTATCCTCTCAGCTGAGAGGACCTTCAGGCTGGAGATCATCTTAGAGAAGGAGATTTTGTATTTCCTCCCAGAGGCCAGCTCAACACCATCCTTGAACCACTTGGGTACGAGCTCTGGGGTTCCACACACTTTGACCTCTAGCGCAGCAATATCACCTGCCGTCACACTCAGTGCATCAGGTTTATCCACTATCTTAGCAGGTTCTGAAAATCAAGAGAGAAGGGCAGAATATTTTTTTTATAAAACCTGGAGGAGAAGGAAAACAAATAACTGCAAGAGAAAGAGAGAATTATATGGTTACAAACCTAGAACAGTCAAATTAGCAAAACATTCCACACTCCCAGCATCGTTTTTGAGCTGGCAGGTGTATTTGCCTGCCGTGGTTGCGTCAGCCTTAAAGACTTTAAGAGTGACCTGGTTGTTCTCAAAGGTGATTTTCCTGTTGTCACCGTCCCTGAGAATGTGATCCTTGTCTTGAACCCAGGACACAGTAATGGGTTCAGAGCCTTTAACGGTGGCCACAAGGGTCACCTCCTCTCCCAATATCACTGTCATGTTTGACAGTTTCTTCACAAACGATGGTGGCTCTGAAGAGAGGAAAAAACAACGCAGAGGGAAAGTCAGCAAGGTGACAAGGTAATCCGCAAATCTAATATTTATGATTTTTATTTGAGATCATCGCATTTCTACTGACCTCTGAGTTTAACTGATGTCTGGCAGGTTTCACTTCCTACACTGTTTGACACTTTGCACTCATATTCGCCGGCATCCGAGGGCTCTAATCCAATGATATGCAGCGTAGCTGAGCTGCCCTCGCTCACCATCTTATACTTCCTGCTCTCCATCAGAGGCTTCCTGTCTTTGAACCAGGTGACCTGGAACGGAGCTGTACCGCTCATCTCACAGTACAAACTCACGTCCTTACCCTTCAACCCTTCAATGGGCTGAGGCACTTTGACGAAAGATGGTGGGTCTACAAAAAGATCGGAAAACTGTTTAGAGTCATACAGGACAAAGGATCCATAATGGTACTCTTAACCAGTGCAATTTCTCTTTGTCACCAACAAAACCTTCCATGAATTACTAATATCTTACTGACACACTGGAGAACAACTAGAACAGCCAGTGGATCAGAAAGATAGCAGAAACAATGAACACAATAAAAAACTGAAGATCATGATGACTATGCAGTCAGTGAAAGGCTGACCTTTAACGGTAAGCGTGGTGCTGCAGCTGACACTGCCAGCATCATTCTGAGCTTCACAGGTATAAACTCCATCGTCATCAAAGCTGGCGGTGAGCAGTTCCAGGACTGCTATGGAGTCAACAAACGATGTCCTGTAGTTGCCCCCATCTGTGACCTTAGTGTCGTGTTTGTACCAGTTCACATTCAGAGGAGCTGTGCCATTGACTTTGCACTCCAGGCGGAGTGGCTCACCCTGTTTCACAAACTTAGTGGCAGGGAGTTTCAGCACAAACTCAGGTGGTTCTGGAAATCCAAATACAAACATGTTAGCGGCAAGAAGCATGTGGGACATTTAACAATTAGAAGCTGAGCTGAGAAGATGAGCTAGCAATGGTGTGTTAGCATTGCACACAGTTGCAACACAAAGGCAGACAGTTCTTGAAGAGAAGCCATAGCAGTGAAAGGGCTCTAAAATGGATTAAACTGCAGTGAAAAGGATGGAGGTGCTGTAAAGCTGGGAAGACGTAACACCCAATTTCACAACAAAAAGTCACTTCTTGCCACTGATGCAGATGTGAGAGGAAGGCAGCCAAGCAAGAGTTGATTTAAAAGATATAGATCGAACCTTTGACTGTTAAGCCTGCACTGCAACGTACAGAGCCAGCCTCATTGCTGACTTGGCAAGAGTAAACTCCACTCTGGGCAACACCCACTGAGTAGAGCTCTAAGAAGCAAGACAATCCCTCCAGTCCTGTGAAACAAGAGGGCCCAGTCATGAGCTCAACGTCATCCTTGAACCATTTGACCGTGAAGGGAGCTGTTCCTTTAAAGGTGCCTTTGAAGCGCACAGTGGCATTAGGCACGGCAGCCTGGGATTCAGGCAGCACCACAAAGCTGGGAGGTTCTGAAGAGAACAAGATGGACCAAATTAAAGACGTACTCACCTTCATCACCAACAACTTTGCTAGAGGATTATCTGACCAATAACCTTGGAGGATTTTGTCTAACCTTTGACCATGAGGGATCCGCTGCATTCACAACTTCCTGCTTTGTTGGTCAGTTTGCAAGAGTAGGAGCCTGCATCAGACCTCTCTAGCTGTTCAATTTCTACAGACACAGAGTTGTCCTGCTGAATGAGTTTGTGTTTCACACCACTAGAGATTTTGCTCCCATCTTTCTGCCATTCCACAGAGATAGGGAGGGAGCCAGATATTTTGCAACAGATTTGAACAAAGGAGCCCAATATCTCCTGCATTTCCGACAGAGGTTTGATGAAGCTTGGGGGGATGACTTGTTCTGTTCCCAGAAGAATGACAACAAAATGGTTAGATTAATATTCAACATAAAGTATATCTATGGACCACAGTAATATGTATATTTAAAGCACCAACCTAATACGATCACTTTGACTTTGCAGGTACAACTACTGATGTGGTTTGCCACCTCAAAGACATATTCTCCTTCATCCTCTCTCTGAACAGACTGAATCTTTAGGCTGCTGATGTTGTTCTCGTAGGTGAGCTTGTACTGCCTAATGGACTGCAACTCTTTGCCATCTTTCATCCATTTCACTTTTAGCTCAGGAGAACCAGTTACTTTACAGTCCAGACTGACCGGATCTCCAGCCGTCACCTTTATCACCTCAGGTTTCTCTGTGATCTGAGGGGGCTCTATAATGTAAAAGAGTCATGAAATTGCCACTCAGATACTTGCATCCATGTCAGTCATAAGTCTGATCAAAAGCATGGATATACACTGTCTCAATGCTAATTAAGCAAAGATTTAATACATATCTACATAATCATAGATGAGATTTACCTTGCACCATGAGGGTAGCAAAGCACTTGTCCTGTCCTGCCTCATTTACCACCTGGCAGGAGTATTTTCCGCTGTGACTCGCCTCACAGGCGGGAATCCTGAGAGTGGCCACATTGTTCTCAAATGTCCTTTCAATCTTTGGATCCTCCAAGATCCAGTTCTCATCTTTTTGCCATTGCACAGAGAGAGTGGGAGAACCTTCCACAATGCACTGAAATTCTGCCATTTTGCCCAGAACAGTGGCAGCGTTCTCAATCTTCTTGGTAAATGTTGGCGGTTCTATCAGTAAACCAATGAAATATTAATGTCACTGGTTAGTTGTTGCCTCAAGTGATAAAAGCATGGAAACAAGTGAGGAATTTTGATTACTAATTCCAATGACACCAACCTTTGATGCTTAGTGTTGTTTTACAAGTACAGCTTCCCACCTCATTAGCAACTGTACACTGGTATTCTCCGATATCAACACTATGACACTTCTGCACCTCCAGACTCACAGTGTCATTGACCTGGGAGAGGCTGTGCTTGGCACTGGGTTTGATCTCTTTCAGGTCTTTGTGCCATGTTATTTCAAACGGACTTGATCCCATCACCTGACAATCAAAACAGGCACTGGAGCCCTTGACAACATCAGCTGGGGCCAGCTCTCTGATAAATGATGGTGGCTCTGAGGTGAGAGAAAACAAGTAGTCATCTAAATTTAATCCAGACTGAACTCAATTCTATACATTCTATACATTTAATGAAGACTGAACTCAATTCTATACATCGCATATTGTAGACATCATCTACATCAGCAACTACTGCATTTTCTGTATGTTTGAAAGCAGCGTTTCCCCAGAAGAAGATTTATGCAGACTTATGCTGCTGATAAATAGCCTCTAAAACAGGATTTACGCTAAAAGTGTCATTCCTCTGCTGGCTTGAATGGATGACTGAAAGAGGGTGAGTCCTAATGTAACCATGAAAAACATTGGCTATTGGTTGAAATTTCCCAAAGTTCCCAAATACACACAACATATAAAATGCTGATCAAAATGTCTATAAGAAAGTTTTTTCCCTGATACTTAACAATTTGTTAGATTGTCATTTAGAACTGCTTTAAAATTCCCCGGAGTTGTCTTTCTAGGATGTTTGGAAATAAAACAAGAGTGAATGAACCCAAAAGATCAAAAGGTATTGCAAAACTGATTTAAGACATCTTTAAGCATGGCATATACATGTAAAAATGTTTTATGTGTATAGTCATGACTACTATTTAAGGTATGGAAAATGTAAAAATGAGCAAAAACTCAAATTAAACTGGAATCGTCCTTTAAGTAGGATGGCAGGTACTTGACTCATCCTGCCTTTTCAGTGGTAGGGAAACACTGTTTCAAATTGGATATTTACAAAATTCGTATTTAATTCCACAACTTCTGACACAACTAACCTTTGACTTTGAGTTCCATGCTGCAGCTCTCACTACCAGCCTCATTACGAGCCTCACAGTAGTAAAGCCCACTGTCTTTAATATCAGCCCCACTGATCTCCAGAGTGGCCACAGAGTTAATGAAGGCCATTTTGTGTCTATCGCTGGGGCTGATCTCAGAGCCTTCTCTGAACCAGTAGATGTCTATCTCAGGAGTCCCGGTCACCAGGCACTCAAACACTTTACTCTGACCAGGACGAACCACAGACACACGGTCAGGGGTCCGTGTGAACTTAGGAGGCTCTATGGGATAAAACAATAGATACAACCATCAAATAGGGTGGGGTGGGAATTGATCTCTATGAAGTTAATAATAACTAAAGACCAATAATAACCTTTGACAAAGAGTGTTGCCTGGCATGAAGTGGACCCCACATCATTCTGTATTTCACAGACATATTCTCCAGAATCTGAGGCTTTGGCAAAGAAGAGTTCCAGTGAAGTAGA
>OMKZ01055656.1:100398-129850 GCA_900302535.1 Neoniphon sammara
TTCTGAACCTTGACTTCTTGTACCTCTGCAACCTCTAGCCTCCCTACAACATCAGCCAGCAACAGTGGCTGGTCACGGGCAACAGCAGACTGAAGAGCATCTCTGAGCTGACATCTTATATTCAGACTGTATGGTTTGGGGATCTGAATCACAAATATCATCTCTTTAGGAAGAGCTGCACTGTCTACAGATTCTGATGCCATAAGAGATGGTTTCGGCTGTGTGGTGACACTCACTTTGGTGGACTCTGACTTGGTGATCTCCTGAGAGAGTTCACCTGTCAGCACTTGTTTCTCATCCATCACTATTGACTGTCTGACTGACTGGCCCTCCTGGATCTGAACAGCAAAGTCCCGCTCTGCTGCCTCTAGAGGCACACTGCTCTCTGTGGAGATCTCCTTCTCTTCAATCTGGACTGGCTCTATGGGAAGTTTTGGCTCTACTGCTGTCTGACAGGTGAATTTATCCACAGCTGTCAGACTCTCAGTATGACCCTCCTCTAAGGCCTGGCTATCTGCTACACTGGTGACATGCATCACATTCCACCGCTCCTCCTTCTGCACTAAAGCTCGCTGCTGTTTGAAATCGCTGGTGAAAGGCGTCTCCTTTGGGAGCTGCATGGGCTGGGAAGAGAGCTGGAGGATGCTCTGAGGTCTGGGCTCTGTTCGAAGCTGTGACTGAACTCCTGTCACAGATACGTCAAGTTCTTTATGATAATCTGCCATGATTTCCCTTCTCTCCTCTGTGGTGGCTGCATGCCTCCTGGCCTTTTCCTGTTTCTGGGCAGCCTCCTGATGGTCAGGCTTCTCAATAACAAGAATACCCTCTTTGGGTAATGTCTCCACAGGCTGGGTTGACTGAAGATGTAGCAGAGTATGGGCCTCTCTTTGAGGCTGGATGGTCATGGTACTGGCTTTAGCCTCAAACTCTGATGTAGCCTCATACACCACTGTTCTTTGCTCATCCTGGCTGACAGTGTGTAACAGAGTGGGACTTTTTGTGGTGCCTGCCTGCTCTGGGACTAGCTTCTCACAAGTAAACCTTTCCTCAGATGGTAGGAGGTCCTGGTCTGTGATAACTTGTAGATGTAACAACTGTTCTCCTTCTAAATGTGACTGAATGGACACACTGCTAGCCAGACTTGACAGCTGTTGAGTTTGCTCAGCCTGCAGTGTCTGCTTCTCCTCAGCTGTAAGAGCTACCTTCATAACTTTATCCTTGCAGAGCTGGGCTGTCCCCTCATTGGGCCTCTGAATGGAGAACTTGGCCTCCTTGGATAAAGTCTGTTTGGACTCACTGATTGAGGCCAAGACAGGTCTGGGTTGCTCTTTGCTTACTGAAGACTTTACAGCAGAATCTGCTGTGTCTAGCTCTGTGGTGTGGCCCTCGGCAAGCACCCGCTTCTCTGCTGACTGGGCTGAGTATAGAATCTTTACACCTTCTTTGACTTTATAACCCTTCTCCTCCTGCGGTTTGAGGATTTCATGAGACTGTTCTTTCAGCATGGACAGCTGTGACTCAACTTGATGACCACTGACTAGATGCTTGGGTTCTGAGGTAGGCTGGACTGTAGCTGCCTTCCTGTCAGTCAAAGGCTCTGTGCTCACAGTAGAAAGAGGCATGAGCTCTTCAGCTACAGCCGACATCACCTTTGACCTTTGTTCCCTAGCAGCTTGGAGCTCAATGACTTCAGGGCTCTGAATACGATCACAGTGCTGCTCTGTGAGGTCCTGACTCTCCTGGACAGAAGATGTAAAAGCTGCCATGTGAAGCTGTTTTACAGGAACAGCTGAGACCTGACGTGGATGTGTGGGAGCAGCAGACACCCTCTCCTGTACCTCATGAGACAGCAACACTGCAGCTTGGTGGGTGAGCTGCTCTCTGTGAAGGGTTGCAGCTGAGATGTCTAGTTCTCTAATGGTCCCCACCTGCTCACTGGGAATAATCTGCCTGTCTTCGGTGCCAATGGTGTAAACCATCTGATCAGATCTGGCTCTGTCCTGACCTGGGAGGCTAACCTGGTACAAACGAGACTCCGTAGCTTGTTCTGTCACAGAAACTTTATAGCCTTTTTTCTGGACTACTGTATGCTGTTCCTGTTGGCGCGATATAGAGACAGACTCCCTGAACACAACCAGCTCAGCACTACAAGAAGCCTCCCCATATTGGTTGGAAGCCTTACATGTATAGACACCACTATCTTCCTGTTTGGTGCTCTTAATGTTGATAAAGCCAGATCCATCTGGGTTAGCCACTATAATACAGTTCCTACTGGGCTGAATCTGGAAAGCCCCTTTGAACCACTTCACTTCAGGGACTGGATCGCCACTTGCTTTATATTTAAAGGAGACCTCTACTCCCTCTGAGCATCTCATAGGCTGGATCTGAACTGTGAAGGAAGGAGGCTGACCTGTGACCTTAAACATTTTCTCAACCCATTTCTCTGCCTGACTGACATCCTTCTTTTTCACCTCGAGGTATGTAGTGCAGGTTGTCTTGCCAAATTTATTGGTGGCAGTACAAGAATACTCCCCTTCAAACTCAGACGTGACCTTGGTGATTAACAGTGTGTACTCCTCTTTCTCCTCTATCAGCTTGTACACAGATGAGCTCTTAATCACTTTTCCATTGTGGAACCACTGAACTGTGGGCTTAGGTAAGCCAGATACTGTGACAGTAAACCTAGCTGTCTCACCAACAGTCACTGCTGCTGGAGAGAGTTGGGTGAGGAAAACTGGCTTTTCTTTTTTCTTCTCTAAAGAGCTAGAGTAACGTTTGGACTCTGGCTTGAGTTCAAGTGTTTTGGTTTTTTGTGGTAACTGGAGACCAGTGTAGTAGGTTTCCTCTTGTTCCTCCACAGTGGTGATGGTGGTGCTAGAACACTCTGTCAGGAAATATTGAGCAAGAATGATAACAATATCTACAACACAACAGCTATGCTGGTCAATAAAAAGTCCAGTGATAAAATTTAAAAAAGAGTAAATACTGATAAATGAAATGAACAAGGCAACAGAAGAGTTATCCTCAAACTCTACCCATAAATTCACCACTGAATTGAAAGAATATGATCTCAAAATAGACATTAAAAGAGTCCTCTCTTGTTTTCCTCCATGGGATGGTTGGTTCCATGACCTTAGTCCAAGAAAGTAGTTTGTTTCTCTGGTCATAATCACTGAAATACCAGCAAAATGTAACTAGTGCTCTTTACTCATGATTTAACTTTTGACTGAGCGCAGCTAAACGTCTTCAGTTATTGGACCTCGTCAGCCAATGGACTTTGCACTGCTTCAAAAGGTTTCAAGATTTTCTCACAATGACAAAACATAAGTGGTTTCAAAATATGGTGGCTTCTGTGAATTTGACAGATGCCAAATGTCCCATGTGAATGCCTTCTAAAATTAATTTATAGGCCAGAGGGTACCTCAAATTCTTAAAAAAGGCACAGACTTCAGCTTTACACCAACTCCTTTAATTGTACATCAAGTAAAGAATTATACAAACTCTGAGACAAACCAACATGACTTCTGTACAAATAGACCATGAGTTTCTATCTCAGTGCCAAATTAATTATATTTTTCTGTGGTTTGTGCTATGGGAGCTGAGTGTGTTTGATTAAACATTTTTCACGTTAGGAGATGCCTGAACACATTTTGTAACATACTTCTTGCATTACATATATTTACAAGACATTAAAGTTTACACTGGAAAAAACAAAAACAAAACAAAAAAAGTTTCACAGTGAAAGTAATACATTTTCAATCAGTTTACACTAATCTGAATTTCAGTTCGGTTTTAATTTTCTAAAACAAACATACCAAATTGGAAACCCTTCACAAAGCAAGACTCTCACAAAAAAATCAAAATAAATACTACATTGGAATTTCTACACTGTTATGGATTAATTCAAGTAAGCTACATGACCATCTATTAATTAAAGTTTCCATGCTGATTTCAGATACATAGACTGTAACCAATATTAATACATGGTATGTGAATTTCATAGAATCCTACATTTATATTCTCAAGTATAATTTTTGTTTTGTAGCATCACACAATAGCTACTTTAACTGTCACTAATTTAAAATGGATATAATAATATGGATATGTATTTCTGATGAATGTGTTGACTATATGAGATATATGTTTCATGCATATGTAGTCCTGATTGTTTTATCTCCAGTAGTGCAAATTGATATGAACAGCAGATAGTAGACAGATTGGTAACATTTTGCTTTAAGCTGTCCTTATATCTGCAGCAACGTGTTTTGTAACTGTTGAAATTTAACAGAAATTTTGCAGTTCAGTAATAACAGTAGGTAATAATAATTTTAAAACATCATGATTTAACATGATTTTCAAAGTAGATGACGTGCACATAAGGGCAGCTTACTGTAAAGTGTTACCAGACAAAAAAATAAATTAGATCTCATCAACTGTTTTGAAAAGCAAACACAAACCCAGGTTCTTTCACATCTGGCACAACAGACACACTTCTACAAGTCAAAGTAAAAACATTTTGTAGCTCTGTTGTATGCAAGTTTTACACAACATACAATAAATAAAAAAAATGGTCAGCAGACTGATCTGCTGCTACAAAGAGATCATTATTCAACTTCAGTATTTTTTCACATTTACTATTTCATCATCCAAACACTAAAACATACATATTACCCCACTTCCACCCACATAAACAGACCTTTCCTCTACTAGAACACTTTCAATAGAGCAGTAGTTTCAATGTACCCAGTCTTGTTTTGGATAATGCATTTATACTCCCCAGCATCACTCTGAGTAACATTAGTAATGAGCAGATTGAAATGACCTGTGGTTTTCTCCTGAATTATACACCTGCTATCTGTGACTCGGTTGCCATCTTTGTACCACTCAGCAGTGGGGTTAGGCTTACCGCTAACCAGACACTGGAGGATAACAGGCGTCCCGACTGCTGCTGTCACATTAGTTAATGGGATAATACATTTGGGAGGGGTCTCAGTCACTTGGAATTGGAAGCTACACATCTCAGACGACTTTCCTTTGAACTCTATCTTGTCGTCTTTTGCTGGCTCAGCAAATACATCAAAGTTAATGCTGACATATTTCTCTCCCTGTTCACTCATTTCATTATCAGTGTTAGCCACCAGCCTGACTGCCCTCTGAGACTCATCCGCCTCCTGCTCAAACTCAAACTCTAGCTCGATCTCTGATGCCTGCTCACCGTCAAACGATGTATTACCAACCATCAGGTCAAACTTCTGAGGCTGGACCTTTGCGCTGCCCAGAGACACTGCAGTCAGCTCCCTGCCTCTGGTCTTCCCCGAAAAATCTTTAGCACTCAACACCAACAAGGAAGCCCTACACAGTGTCTCTCCTACCACATTAATAGCCCTGCAGGTATACACTCCACTATCATGTGTGGTGACTTTACAAATCTTCAGGAAGTGATTGTCTCCATCAGATGAGTGGAGGTATTTTTTATTATCAAGAGGGATTTTCTTGTCACCTTTGAACCAGGAAATGATGGGAGATGGAATTCCCATCAAAGAACACTCAAACATCACTGTGGTGCTCTCTGGGGTTTCCATGTCACAGATAGGATTGATAAACCTTGGGGGCATCTCAGTGACCTCAAAAGCTATTTTGAGATCATCATTCTCCTGGGTCACAAAGTCCACAGCACCCTCCTCATAAATACTAGGCAACACATCCAGGGATATGATCATACTCTTGTTATCAGCTGTGTATTCAGGGATGGTGATGATCTTCACCTGCTTCTCAAACTCTTTAACCTCATTTTCATCCAGCTCTACTTCCAACAAAATCTCCTGAGGTGAAGGAGAACGCGAGGAGTCATCCTCTTCTACATCAAACTCCATCACATGTTGATGAGTGACAGCAGGAGGAGCGGGCATGAACCTCACTTCCTGTGACACAACCACAACTAAGGCCACACTCCTGGCTTCGCCTACATAGTTCACAGCCTCACAGATATACTCCCCCTGGTCGGACTTAGCGACACTGTGAATTGTTAGCGTGATGTTATCGCCATCTCTCTCCATTTTAACCCTGTCATCTGCCACCAGCTGAGTTTTGTTGCGGAACCATCTCACCTCAGGTGAGGGCAGGCCAAACACCTCAGCATAGAACATCAGTGAGTCATTTTCAAACACTCTCTTCTTTGTGAGAGGTTTGAGGAAGGCAGGAGGGATACCCTGCACTTTCTCCTGGAGTGTTGCCAGGCCTAGAGAGCCTCTGCCCTCAGTAAGGAATCTGCTCTCATCCAAATTTAACCTGGGTGGGGTTGTTTCTATGCCCTCGTCAGCAGGAGACCTAAGGAACTGTGCTGGAGAGAAGAACCTCTCACTGGAGTCACCTGTCGAAGGTCTCTTGTGCTCTATAGGGGAGAAGGGATACTCCGAGGGGGTCATAAAACCACCAGGAGTGTCAGTGGTGGGAGTGTGGAAGGACTCGGGAGACTTGGGGGAGTGGAAGGACTCTGCAATTGGCTGTGATATCTCAGTCGATGAGCCTGGGGTATAGAACCTCTCAGCTACCTCAGCTATCTCCTCGCTGAAAGTGCTTCCTATCTCTATAGACATCTCAGATTCAGGGGATAACGGCCGTCCCCAGTCTGTTGGAGGGTTGTAGTAGTCATACACAGCGCCAAATGTGACCTCCTCCACCTCCATGGGGCTGAGACCTGCTGCTGCCCCAGCTTCAGCTGAAGCCCTGCCCAGAACACTGCTCTCCTGTTCAGTTACAACATGCTTCTGGGGTCTTTGGGCAGAAACATAGTCAGCCAGATCGACTGGCTTGGCTGCGTTTTCTGCTCTGGGCTTGACAACTTGTGGTTTAGGACCTGGGACACCAACAGTTTCAATTTTAATATGTGTAGGAGGCTGAGCCATATGATCAGCCTCAACCTCCTCTGCCATTTCTGTGATGTCAGCTTGGGAGTCTGGCAAACTGAGGAAGACACCGCTGTCCACAGAGGGCTCTGGAATCGAGATGAACTCCTCACCAACAACTTTAATCTCTTCACTCACATGTTCTACCCTAGGCATGGAAACAAGCCCCTTTCGGACTCCTTTAACCTCTTGTTGCACATGTTTAACCTCCTCACTCATGTCTGACACCTCCTCTACAGCACTTACCCTTTCCTTAGTAAAACCTGGGACCTCCATACTGGCTTCTCTGACCTCACTAGGAACAGGTGAAGACCCTGTAGCTAGAGTCTGTTTCTCAATTCTAGAAAGTGGTTCAGAAATTCTTTTAGGCTTGACAACCTCACTGACAGGAGCTGAAGTTCTGGTAGAGCGTTTAGCTCCGGGGGCTTTTTCACTCTGGAAAGGTATGAAGCTGCTAGTTCTGTCAAATGTACGAACCGTTTCTTCTCTCATCATCTCTTCTGCTTCACCTGCCTCTATTTGTACTGTGGAATGAGCAACTTTCCCTGGCATCACAGGCTTAGGTCTGACCAGCTCTGGAGACTCCTGTACCTCCTCTACAAACTGTTTGATTTCACCATGGCTTGTTGCTACAAATGCTCCCTCCTCAGAATCACCAGATAGCATGCACATTTCGCTGTCTTCCTCTATGGAGGTGATGGGCTGGAAGGTCTTTGAAGAGACAGACTTTGTTTTTGCAGGATTTGTTTCAGGGTGAATAGATTTTCCTGAGGTAGGAGTAGTTTGGGTAAAAACAGGCTCTGTTCTAGGTATACTTTCAGGAGAAATTGATTTCACTGTAGTAGTAGCAGCCCATCTATCACTGCCTTCTACATGCACATCATCATGTTTCGGTATCAGTGGACTTCCATCCCTCAGTTCTCCTGCCATTGCTTGCTCTTGCTGGTTAGAAGGAATTGCCACCACAGGGATAAACTCCTCAGGGAAAAATGTTTCCTGTCTCTGCTCCTCAGGAGGGGGGGACGGGATAAATGAAATAGGTGAGTCTGACTCAAAAGCTTGTTTAATCTGAGATACTTTTATCACAGCAGCAGAGCCCTGTAGACCACAGCCAGATATAACAGGAGGCTCTCTGGAGGCACTAGATCTAGTTTTTGAGGCTTTCCCAGCCATATCTGGTGGAGTATGTGAACTGATAGATTTATCTGTCTTGTCTGTGAGCACACTATCTGTGATGTCAGTCGAAGTGTGTGTGATGTTAGCTGTGTGGCTAACAACATGTCTCTTGACATTGTCAACTACACCAACAGGAGATTTCCTTACTTTGCCAGTCATCCCTGCGGGAGACGGGATAAAAACATCACCCTCTACAGCCATGCCACCCTCTGAAAACTGTGTAGGCTCAACAGCTTGGAATGACACATCAGAAATGCTTGTAACCTCTCCCAGCTTGTTTCTGGCAACACATTTATATACTCCAGCATCAGTGTATGTGAAGTTAATAATATATAACCTGTAGACTTTATCATGCTGCTCAACTCTGTATTTACCAGCTGTGATTTTGAGGCAAATGTTGTCATGATACCATGAGACTTCTGGGGTAGGTTCTCCTGTTACTATACACTCTAGCAAAGCAGTTTCCCTCTCAAAACAACTGATATTCTCTAATTCACTGACAACTTGAGGAGCTTCCCCAACCACATCAAAGGAAAATGTAAACTTATGTTTCACAGTCTGAGAGGCTCCCTCATCACTATGCACTTCTGAGGTTTTGTCTATATCAGACAAAACCTCAGATTTGTCCTCACTTCCCTCCTCTATTATCTCAGGGATAGGAGTGGCAGCAGTGATTCTGATCTCTACTGGAGAGGAGGTTAAAGATTCATCTGAGCGGCCACGTCTGTGAATCACAGCCTGAGGCACCTGCAGTGTTGCCTTTCCTGTATCCAAGTGGAACAACAGCTCCTCCTCTACCAGGCTCTCCTGGTGTTCCTCACCCTTCTCAAGCTCTTCTGTCACTATCACCTCCTGTGTGCGATCTGAGGTTCTCACAAGCTTCTCATCCAAGATTTCCAGAGTGGCACTGCAGATGGACTTCCCGTGTTTATTGGTTATGACACAGTCAAACGTCCCTTCGTGATCTGTGGTTGGATAATAAACTATAAGCTTTGACTCATTAGATTTACTCACAATGTCATAGTCAGGGTTGTGGGCTAATGGGTGGCCGTCTTTGAGCCAGGTGACTTTTGGCTGAGGGTCTCCCTGAAATTGGCAGCTAAACTCTGACATCTCACCAATTTTTACTTTAATGGAGGATATTTCTTTCACAAATACTGGAAGGGAGCCTTTCACAGTTTTATCTCCTTCCTTTGCCTTCTTTGAGTCTTCAGTTTGGTAGAGACCCACTTTCGAACTTAACTCTTCTTCGACCCTCCTCTCCTCTTTCCTCACAGCTCCAAGCCCAAGGCTCTCGTCTCTCCATTCACCACTCTGTTTTGACCTTATCGTTTCTCTGCTTCTCTCCTCTCTCCTCACAGCTCCAACATCCAGTGGAGATCTCCATTCACGGCTTTCTCCTGAGGTTCCTCTCTCCTCTCTCATCCCTCGATTCTCTCTTACATCTGTCTGGAAGTGACTGCTGTCTTCATCAGCAGTCACAGCATACTCATCCCTGGTCCTCCTCCTCTCCACCTCTCTCTCTAGATCCTCCTGTGGGCCACGGCACGGAGAGCGCCTCCTGACAGGAGAAGATTCTCTCGACAGCTTGCGAGGGTTATCAGCCTGAGCAAAGGCAAGCTCATGTCCCTCGAAGGGCACGCTAGAAAGGTGGGTGGGAGAACGACTCCTAACAGCTGATGTTTCATGACCCATTCTATCATTTACTGGAGACTGTAATTCATAACTGCTTTCAACAGGGACAACTGCATGGTATGGTAAACCACCGTGTGTGGGAGAAAGCCTTCTTAGAGGAGGAGACTTGTGAGACACCTTGGAAGGAGATGGCTTGTAGGGATTGGCATCGTGAACAGGTGAAGGTTTTCTTACTGGCAAGGCTCCACTAGGCAGTTTTGTAGGTAAGGTCTCTTCTTGTCGAGATGCAGGACCATAAGCAGCCATGTGCGCAGGTGAATGTTTTCTAACAGTTGCTGACTCCTGCTTCAGTTTATGGATTTCTTCTACATGCGGTTTTGGAAGTTCATAAGGGTATGGTTCATGAGATACACCAGCGTAACTGGGTTCAGCAGCTTGGTGAATTTTAGTGGTGTCAAATGATGGAACAGGAGATTCTACTGGTAACCCAGTGGCAGTTTGTTTGTATTGTTGTTCATCCAGAGCCCAGTCTGACTCCAGTTCAGCAACTTCCTCTTGTTCTACAACATCCTGTTGCCATTTCAGAATGCGCTGAGCCAATGCTTCCTCCTCACTGACAAAATACTCACTGTCCGTCTGCAGTCTGGTCTCACGACCCTCTGTTGGCAGCTCACCAGTGGGGGGCCACTGCAGGCTACAATCCTGTTCATCCAGGAATCCAACAGGAACTGACTCACTCAGGAGGAACTTTTCTTTGACTGTTTTCTCTGGGAAAATCTTGCTGCACTGGACTGCTTCAGGCTGAGCCACTGGTTTTGAGGTAGAGGCCCCTGCAGCACCCCTTGTGGCCTTTGCAGTCTTCTCAGCTTGGTATGGTGAGTACACCTCCGCCCAGTCTGACTCTAGCTCCACAGCCTGCTCTTGTTCAGTCAGAACATCCTGCTGCCATTTCATTATTCGCTGAGTCAGGGCCTCCTCCTCACTAACAAACTGCTCAGTCTCACTCTTCAGTTCAGATATGTTCTCCCTCGACAACTGGAGCTCACGTTCTTCTCTTGTCTTCTCAAAGAGCGGTTTCTCTGCTCTGGGTTTCAGACTAAGTGATGCCTCAAATTCCATTTCTGCTGCTCTAGGTTTCACTCTGGGGGATTTCTGGGTCAGCACGGTTGATGCACCAGCTTCCATTTCTCCTGCTCTGGCTTTCATTCTGGGTGACTTCTTCAGCAAGGACACAGAGGTCTCTACGTCTTCTGCTCTTGCACTCATTTTAGGTGATTTAGGCTTTGACAGTGTAGCGGTTTCAGGATCTTCCAATCTACCCTTTGTTCCGGGTGATTTGTGGGGAAAGGCAAGGGAGGCCTCAACTTCCATAGCTGCTTTTTTCTCCATCACATCCTCTTGGGTGTAAATGTGCTCTTTAGGGTCCACGTACTGTGGCTCTGCTGGCATAGGGAGATCGGTTTCAGGCTCACATGTCTCATCTTCTGACATCCGCATCCCTTTCTGCCATTTCCTAATCCGCAGGGCCAGGAGTTTCTCCTCACACTCCATCCGCTCCGCTTCCAAGCTCTTCTCATAATGTGCCTGCAGAGATTCTTCTACAGGTTCCTCTTCATATGGCTCAACTATGTCGCTCACTATGCCCTCTGGTGTTGCTGTGTCACTAAGGAACCTTTCCTTGATAGATTTGACTGGCTTACTCTTGGGTGATTCTCTGGATGATGCCTCTTCGTTAGTAGGTACAATATTAACAGTTTCTCTATTCTCAGTGTATTGTTTGGTTTCTGTGTATACTGATGTTTCAGAGTATGGTGCTTCAAAATGATCCAACTTGACCTTTGCAGCTTCCATCTTATGTTCAGTGACCTCACCATGATGCTCAGCTGTCCTTTGTTTAGATCCAGTATCTACCTGACACTCGACTGAGGTCCCTGGTTGTTTATCCTCCTGTGTCTCAGAATAAATTTTACTGGATTCTGTCCTCTCATGCCCCTCCTCTGGCACTACCGTATCAACCAGCTCACCCTTCATGATCTGAATGGCCCGGGTTCTAGACTGAGGTTCAAATGAGTGCCTCATACGTGGCTGGGAGGGCTCTGCACTCTGAGAGTGGGAACCTGAGGTTTTACTTTGAAAGTCCCTGCGACTCTCTCCCAGATCAAATGGTCGGCTGAAATGTTGCACATCAGGGAGAGAAGCAGGCTTTACCCTAAGCCTGTCCACATAGTCTGCATAGCTTGATTCACTTGCTACTGACTCTAAATCAAACTCAGAGGAGGACATAGTTGAGATGGATAGCCTTTTCTTCCGTTTGACAGCCTTTTGAAGTGTGCTAAGCTTTGCTCTTACCTCGTTGTGAAGACTCTCTGTGTCACTGAACTTCTCACTGTATCTGTCGCTGCACCTGTCGCTGAATTTGTCACTGAACCTGGCACCCGTGCGCCGATCACAATAGATATCGCTAAACCTGTCATTAAACCTCTCAGACCTGTCAAACATGGGAGGAGGGGACCGGGCACGCTCAGAAGCAGTTTCCAAACGTTTAGACTCTTTTTCTGACTCTTTACCTTTAGATGGTGAAGCAGACCTAAAGTAAACTGTGCGAACCAGAGCAGTCTTAGATCGAGATCTTCCTTGATGGACTTTAGACATCTTGTCAAACGGAGAGCCAACACATCTGAGGTCGACCCTAAATTTCCTCTCTTTCCTCTGCTCTATCATGGTGTCTATGCTTTCATGGGCTCTCGCAGAGCGTCTAACAAAGCTCAGGTAGTTAGCAGACTGCTCTTCCCTTAGTGACACCAGAAGTGATGCTGTGGAATCTGCAGAACCCTCCGTATTTATCGCCATTACCTTGTAACTGCCTGAATCTTTTTCTTTGATACTATCAATAACCAGACTGGTGGTATGCATATGCATTCTGCTCTCAGAACAGATCCTACGTCTTCGCTCCTTATGAATAGGCCTATTATTATGGAACCAGAGAATAGTTGGCGAAGGACAGGCAACCAGTTTACACTTTAAAGTTGCTGGATCCCCCTCTAGGACTGACTGAAACTTGAGTTTCTTGGTGAAAGAGGGTTTGATGTTTTCTGTCCACGAACTGATGGAAGAAGTTCTACTGGAGCAGCGATTGGCTGCTACCAGACCGTGATCAAGGAAGTCCTCAGTGTCTGAGAAGGCCCCTCTTAACTGCCGGGTCCTGGTGAGATCTGTTTTGCTGTTCTCTGTTCCTTCTTTGCCTTCATTATAAAACAGCTCTGTAAACAGAAACAGACACCTATCAGTACAACACAGCCTCCAGGGATAAAAAGAAGGAAAAGGAATTTGAATGAATCATTAATGGAAGAAATTAAATGCATGCTGCAAGTCACAATGCCATAAGAAATAACAGTTTCACTCACCATATTTGTTCGAATAAACGCAAGACTTGATTCTTTTTATTAGAAACCTGCAGGAAGTTTTGATCCTTCTTCTGTGGAAATTTCTTCAGAAGATAAATTACTTATCAAAAAAAGCATAAATGTATTCAAGATAAGTTGTTGGGCTACGGACATTTGCTTGTTTTGCTTCCTGGTCTTTGTTTTGGGTTTATGCTTATGCTGGAATATTCCTTACCTGACTTGCAGACAGGAGAATAAACGCCCTTTCTAATCCTTAAACTTAGATGGAATAAACGATGCAGTGATATCAATGAGAAGCACAGCTCTCCAAGAATAATAGGTTATTTATTCAAAATTGCTCAAATGAAGCTCTACAATTGTGTGAGAAGGCGTTTATTCGAACTAATATAGTTTACTGGTGTTATTTAGAATGCAAACCACAGGAATCACATCCCACTATCTGCAAGCCAGGCTAAGAAATATTTTGCAGGAGGAAGTTATCAGTTCCAGATGCAATAAATTTTAGGAAAACATGAAAAGATGTGGCTATTTCCATATCTTTTAAAGAGGCATTTCAAATCTGGAAGCTTTAAAAGATACGCATCCTGCACCTTTTCTGAGAAACAGATCATAGGAACCTTCATGCCAAAAGAGAGGATTGATGGATGCAAATCCCATGTTTCAAAAACTGGTACAACAAGCAAGTTTATCAGTGCTCGCCTGGGGGAAACCATAGTATATTCTCAACATAACATATTGCATAATACAAATGATAAACATTTTCTATCAAGACACATGTACAAATGACATGCACTGTGGAAACTGTAGGATTATTTAAAGGGACAGTTCAACATACTGTCATATTTACTCTGAAAGTGGTCTATGGATGCAGGCCAACAATAATCCAAATAATCCATGCCACCAATTGCCTTTTCCTCGGATTCTCCACTGTTTTTCTCACTGATGAATAACCAATAAGTACATCTAATGAACCAAAGTTTGGATTAAAGTTACCCACTAACAGACTACTTTCAAAGTGAACAGCCAAACTAGTAATAAACAGAACTGGTTGAACTGCCCCTTTTTCCAGTATGCTGGTTTACTGTGTGTGGCAACAATCTGTGTCTTTGGTATGCAAAGGTCAAAAATCTGCTTTGGCCTTACCTTTGACTTCTTGCTCAATCTTGGCTTCAATCTCCTCTCTCACATGAGTCACTGTGGAGCAGAAAATTAAATGCTGTTAATCCAGACTGCCATTGCATCTGCAGAATGAGTATGTTGATCCCAGGTAGGACAAATCAACATGAGTGTTAAAACCTTCCCGTTACATCCACATTCTCATATAGAGGAATACAGAAGATGTTTCATGTTCATGTATAGTGTGGGTCTTAAACTTTCTAAGCCTGGGACTCATGTAGATTGAGCTTGTGACCCATGTTGGGTTTCTGTCCAGGGTTTATAAAACTAGATATCTGGGTGACAAATCAAGCAATACAAACAATACATCTGCATGTGCCCAGTGAAAAAACAAGTAATATAAACATAGAATAATATGGACCAAGTGGAGATGGCTACGCTTGTAGAGATGGATAAAAAAAGAAGGGATTGCAGTTTCCTGGAGGCAGGAGGTATAGAGAGATTAAACAAGTGAGGTTCATGCAAAATCCAGAGAGTTTCCCTGAGTGGGACGAGGGGAGGGAGAGGACGGAAGGAAATGAACAGGGTGGAGAGACAACTTTTCCTCTGGGGCTTCACAGTGCTGCACTCGTAGAGGGGATTTTGTGTCTCTTCTGTATAGTGAGGTTAGTACAAAGACAACATGAGAAGGATGCTGCAAATGATGGGTGGAGCAGAGAAAAGACGTCATCTTCTGAGGCTTGACACAAACTGTCAGCAGTCAGGGAGGTGAAGGTTTATCTGTCTGACAGTGTGAGATTAGTACAAGGAAAGTCTGGAAGCAAGGTGACTGAAGGTTATGACAAGGAGGGTTCAGGGAAGCTTTGGAGCAGGAAGGAAGGACGATCGATTAATCTGAAGGAATGGAAACTGGTTTATTTTAGGATGTGGTTTCAGAGGCAGGCTGGCTGGAGCAGGATTAAGAAGTTACCTTCTTCTTTGGTTACGGTGAGGGTAGCAGAGCACACGGCTTCTCCGGCGTTATTGGCTGCTTTGCAGGTGTATAGTCCAGCATGCTCGGAGAAAGCATCAACTATGATCAGTGTGGCAGTGTTTGTCATCTCATCGAAATGAAAGACAATGTTCTTTGTGGGTTTAACTGGCTTCTGATTATGAAACCAGCTTATTTCTGGCTTTGGCATGCCGGACACACAAGCATGAAACCTGGCCACCTCGCCATGTGGCACAGTGCAGCTTGTTACTGGGTGGATGAAAGTGGGCTTTTGGCCAATAGAAGGTTTCTTTAGACTGGTGAGGCTGGTGGAGACATGCCACTGAGAATCAGGAGTGTCCAGAGTTTGTTTATGCCCTGAAAGGAAGCACGTTGATTGACTTTATGAACTGTTGGATTGAAATGCTTGTGTGTATAAGTATGAAAAAACAAAATAACAGTGGTGTCAGGTCATGGAAATGTGCAGGATGCTTCTGAACAGACCAAGTATCAAAATTCTTCTTTACAACAAAAAGATGCTATTGAAACACGTTTTACAATGGAAGCAGCACAAATAAATCGAATGCATTTATGTTATTGTCTGCATTATCATCATTCAACACAGAGGTAAAAACTGCATTTTTCTCAGTTGGCTGTGAGAAACTCACCGTCCAGTTTGAGCGTGGCAGAGCAGGAGGCGGTTCCTGCGTTGTTCTTGGCCACGCAGGTATATTCGCCCTCGTCCTCTGGATAGACCCTGGAGATCTCCAGCTGACAGCTATCATCAAACTGGGACATCCTGAAGAAGTCTGACTGCTTGATCTCCTTCTCCCCGTGGAACCAGCTGATCTTCACGTCTGAGGAAGAACCAAGATGAAGGACGGACAGATTCAAAGTGAAGTCCTGTTGAGGACGTACTGCAACCATCTACATTCTTCATATCACGATGCTGGTTGATTTGCCTCAACAGCATTAAGTTCATCTATATGTTTTAAAACTTATTGTATATGTAATGTTGCAGAAGCTATGTTTTTGGTCTTCTCTTGTCTGAGTTGCCCTCTTTACTTCTGGTTGCTTGTTGTGGATCTAGCAGTTGGGGTTTATTCATCATGAAATGCTCTTGACACAAACATCAGCTAAACGTCTAAAATGTAAAACTGCATGAACAAATCTTACAAAGTATCACATTCTGTTTGCGGTAAAATAAAAGTTAATTAACTACCATCTCACACTGATTTTGACTGAAGTAAAATTTAATTTACCATCTCCACGGACACGACACTGGAAGCGAGCGGGTTCTCCCTCGCGGGTTGAAGTGCTGGCAATAGGCGAGATGACGACCGGAGGAGCCATGGGAGCAGCAGAGTCTGGAGAAACCACCTCTGACACTGCACACACACACACACACACACAAATCACACCCTGAATATTCACAGAGCTTATTGGGATGGAGAATCAAATTGATTTACTTCCTTGTTTTGTCTTCTTGTCAAAGCTTTACAGGTCTGAGATCCCATTTACCTTCCACATTGAGCGCTGCGGTGCTTGTCGCGGTGCCGTAGTCGTTCTTGGCCTCACAGTTGTAGACGGCTGCGTCCTCTGGGAAGACTTCGATCAGCAGCAGCGTGTGCTCGTCTCCATCATGAAGGAACTTGCACTTAAAGCCAGGAGACAGAGCCTGGGAGTTCTTGTACCAGAAGACCTGAGGCCGAGGAACACCGGTCACCGCCACTGAGAAGCGAGCTGGTTTACCAGCCTCCACAGACTGGGGCTCCATGTGGCGGACGATCTGAGGAGGCTCTGGGACTGGAAGACAAAGAGAGGGGAGAGATGAGATGAGATGAAGGGAAAAGACAACGGCCACAAAGAATCTCTTACTTTCCAACAAGAAAATTCACTGTGTCTTACCTGTACTTCACATTTTACAATAAACCTTTAAATCTTACTCATGAACTCCAGTAATTTGTCCAGACTAAGTTTGAGAACTGGCCAAAGTCATTTTCATATATAAGACATTACAAATTAGCACTGAAAGATGAAGCCTGGACTGAAGCTGCACCAGACTTTATTCTGGTGCGATTTGGCTTACCAAACTCCATCCAGTCTATACATCATCAGATTTAGATGCTGAGAGTAGATAACAGAAGTGGCTCTTACTTCTGACATGAAGGTTCAAAGTGCTTCTGTTTTTGCCAGCTAAGAAGGTGTACTCCCCGGCGTCGCTCCTGTAGGTCTCAGAGATGGTCAGACGATGGAGCTTCCTGATGGTCACGTAGTTGAACCTCTGCTCTGCTGAGAGCTGGATCTCAACTCCGTTCCTCATCCAGCGACCCTCAACCTCGTCCTCATTGACCTCAAACTCAAAGGTCGCCCTCTGTTTCTCAACAACCTGTGAATAATAATGATTGAACAGTTACAAAATGCATGACAGAAACATAAAAAACAGGGTAATACTAGCTCATAGGAGCAGCTACATAAAACAAAACAAAATCAATTATATTGAAAAATGATAAATTGCGACACATGCATTCATCCCTTAATGAGGATGTAGGAATTTAAACTTATTCTGCTATGGAAGATACTCTGGATAAGAACATTTTCCTAAATGCCTAACATATGACATGTAATCTTATTTATATTTACTGCACACAGGGAGAGAAAGTACTAATTTTCAGGCATGATCTGCTGTATGGCAGCAACACAAGATAAACCAACCAATTTAAAGAGTACAATACATCCCTAGATAACTGAATCCACTCACAGTGATGTCCCGGCTAGCAGGCTCCGAGATCTTGACATCCCGTCCCTCGACTCCCAGGTGGCCCTTTGACATGCTGGACCCAGCCACCACAGTGTACTCTCCAGCATCAGACAGGCGGACGGACGACAGTATCAGACGGTGCATGAACTTTTCTGAGGTCATTTTATATCTGCAAGTGGCAGGGAAGATAATGTAGTATCTGTAGTATTTGTTGATTACCTCTGCATTCGTAATATTAGTAGCTGGATTATCAGAACAAAAAAGAAGACTTAAAATTAACATTACAGCTGCATTTCATTTCTGTCTGTAGTCCTTGGATGAGGTTCAGCAGCACATAAACAGATGTTAGATTGTACTGACAGTTTGTAAAGGACAGAAAAGAAAGAAAGCTGAATGGATGTTACCTGTCAGACATCTCCAGCTCCTGTCCGTCTTTCATCCACATCACCTGGACGTTGGGCTCAGAAACTTCACATTCAAAAGTAGCTCTCTTCTTCTCTGTGATCTTCAGATCCTTCAGGTGTTTGGTGAATTCAACCACACGGGCTGCAGCGGAAAAAGTCAGGAGAGAAATTAAGTCACTTCAAAAAAAATTATACATCAATTTTAATTAAAAAAAATGTAAAATGAATTTAAAATTTAAATATTTATAATCAATACTATTATGTTTCCTCCCTGGAAAACAGTGCATTATTAATGGTGAACTCATGCTGTACTAGTAGGCAACATAAAAATTCCAGTCAGTAGCACAGAGTTGAACAATCCTGCCAGTCCCATCGAGAAAAGCTGCCTCTCTCTGTGTAAATGATATGCTATTGGACATTTACCACCACAACATCCTGTTTCAACAGGAAATACTTCAATTTACATATGCAAGAAAATCTCACAGTGCTGCTTCATTGTGACTTCAAAAAGATAAGAGCTGCGTTACGTTATCACGTGGTTACTGTAAAGATTACTTACCCTCGACATAAAGCTTAGCTGATGTAGATGCAGAGCCAGCCATGAAGGTGTATTCAGCACTGTCACCAAAATGAACGTTCCTGATGCTCAGGGTGTGATTCAGCTGTTTACAGCGAGCCTGGCATCTGTCAGTGGAGCGGATCTCAACGCCGTTCTTCAGCCACTTGTATGTGATTCCCTCATAGTTGATGTTCACCTCAAATGTAACAGTGTCTTTCTCCTGAGCATTCACATCCTCCAGCATGGTTGTGATGAGAATGGCTGGAAACAGCGCAGCAAATGTAAGGTTAATAAATGTTACAGACTCATTCAAGAATTTTTATGTGAATAATACACTGCTAAAAAATTACTTTGGATCACAAAAATTAGAAAGAGCTTTGCATCAACTTGAAAGTCAGAGTACATAATGAGTTACTGTGGGCTGGAGCTTGAAATTGTAAATTTTAAAAGTCCATGTTTCAACCAGTAATTGGAGGTAACAGAGAAAAACTTACGGCTAACAGTGAGCGTTGCAGAGACTCTGTCGTTTCCACAGACAAACGTGTACTCTGCAGAGTCGTCCCTGCTTGTATTCATGATTTTGAGTTGGTGCAGTTTGCCCTGAACCACAATCCTGAACTTCTCGCTCATCTCGATCTGCACGCCGTCCTTCAGCCAGACCGAGGGGACGTTGAAATGGGAGACTTCACACTCAAAGGAGGCCATGTGGGTCTCTGGGACTTCCACACTCTTAAAGGGTTTGGTGACACGCAGAGCTGAAGAAGACAAACAGAATAATTGTGCAAAATGTCATTGACAGCCTTTTTCCCAATCAGTTTTTAGGCTGAATTGCTAATTTATTGTCTGAAACCGTTAATTTCAGTTAACATACTGTGCTAAGCCAACACTTACACTCCACAGTGAGGCGAGCACTGCTCTGCAGATGGCCCACAACAAAAGTGTAGTCTCCCTCTTTGCTGCTGTCCACATCCTGGATGATCAGCTTGTGGTTCTTCTTCTCAGAGAGCATCCTGAAGTGCTCATTTGGCTTCAGCTCCTCATTGTTGAACAGCCATTTAACAGGGATATTATCCTCTGAAATTCCTGCCTCAAACGTGACGGTAGCACCCAACAATGATGTCACATCCTTTGGCTTTTTCAGGATCTTGATTGCTGTGGGAAAATTCATGTTGTTAAAAACCTTACTGTACAACTTAATGGAAAAACTGTACTATTGGTCATGTTTGTCATTTTATTTTGGAGAATTTCATTGTTTCAAATAGGTTAATAAAGTTTCATAATCCTTGAGAACCCCATAATAATAACTAGATGTAAGTCATGGATAAAATAGCAACTTACTCTCCACATTCAGCCTGGCATTTGCAGACAGTTTTCCCAGTTTGAATGAATAAACAGACTCGTCCTGTGTGCTGCAGTTCTTGATCTTCAAGGTGTGGACTGTGCCTTCCACTGTGATCTCGTATTTGTCACTGGGGCAAAGTTCGACACCGTTCTTGATCCACTGCGATCCCCTCACATTCTCGTGAGTCAGTTCCAGGCTAAACACAGCTTCCTGGGTCTGAACCACGTTCAGATTCTTCAGGGTCTTCTTGACCTTTACAGCTGTAGGATCAAACATCACAGTTAACCCAAAGTGTTGTGGACATTTGTTTTTATGTTCTGATAGGCACAATAGTATTAATTTATTTTGATAATCATCTCAGTAGATATTCAGCAGTGTTTCAAGAATTATTCAGCAGACCTTCGGCCAGGTAAAAACTGTAATTTACGCCAACTAAATTACTCATGAATCAATTCCACATGTGGTAATGTGTTTCTAGCTGATAGTCAGTAGATCTTCAGTTGATCAAGTCTGGTGATTGACACTTGCGATACCACTTATATTCTGCTGGTGGTTGGTTGAATACATGTTATTGTCTGTTAAGACAATGGTTACAGTCAACTGACATGTGGTAGACAGTCAGTGGTGAACTATCAAAGTAAAGTGTGACCTGAAAAAACCTCATCGTACATCTTAACCTTAGAAGAATGCCTTAGATCTATTCCTCTGTTCAATATTAAACATTGATTCAACTAAAAAGAAAGGTGTTTTATCTGAGAAAACAGGACTTACCCTCAACCTTCAGGCTAGCTGTTGTCTTGGAGTTGGCAACTTGATAGGTGTATTCTCCAATGTCTGTGGCTTTGGTGATGACAATGACAAGGCGTCTGACAGCTCCATCCACTTCACTCAGGACATTCTCATTCAAGTCCACGGGCTGGCCATCCTTCAGCCACTTGCCCTCAGCAGAAGGGTTGGCAACCTCACACTCCAGCTTAGCTGTCTGGGAGTCAGCCACCACCAAGTCACGTAGGGGCTTCTTGATAGCGCCACCTGGTGACAGCAGATAGTTCTAGTCAGTAACTTGCAGGTAAAGTCAAAACCACTATCATATCCTTTTCATGACAATTCCACAGCGGTACCAAATGTGGCAAGTTGAATGTCAACAGCAACATCTGCCAATGTCCCTCCATATGGCCCAGCCGTTAAAGGATCAGTTCACCCAAAATACAAAAAAGGATATTTTTTTTTACATATCTCGCTGTCACCCAGCACTTTGAAATGATAGGGCTGGATGTGTGTTTTTTTTTTGGTGGAGCTCAAATCGTAAAAACTTCACTTGTGAAAAAGTCAACAGCAACAACTCTTTTAAAAAACAATGACATGGACACCCAACATAATCCACAACATTCGGAACTAAGAGTTTTATTAGGAACTATTTCCTGCTGAAGAACACCAGCAAATATATTTTATCTGAGAGTATATGTGAGAAGGTATTTTTATCTAATTTGTACTCGTGGCTCCACAATGAGTACATATTAGAGGCAATTAGATAAATGGTAAATAAATGGACTGCATTTATATAGCACTTTTCTGGTCTACCGATCACTCAAACGCTTTACAATGTCTGCCTCACATTCACCCATTCACACACACATTCACACACTGATGGCAGAGACTGCCATGCGAGGCGCCAACCAGCTCATCAGGAGCAGTTAGGGGTTCAGTGTCTTGCTCAAGGACACTTTGACACGCTCTCTGGAGGAACTGGGGATCGAAACAGGAACCTACCGGTTACTAGACGACCGCTCTACCTCCTGAGCCATGCCACCCCAGTGTGATACAGTTTACCAGTGTTCTTCAGCAGGAAATAGTTCCCAAAGAGACTCTTTGCCCCTGGGGGTTGTGGACAATACCCGTCAAGCTCCACTCTACTGGGGTGAAGGGATACAGACTGGAAACCTTGCTAAATCACACAAAAACTACCCTGCACTTACCCTGCACTACGGATAAGTGTGAAAATAACTTTATTTTTTCTTTTGTATTTTGGGTGAGCTGTTCCTTTAAATTGTCTATTATCATCATATTATCAATTATTTTGTATGCTAAAAATAATTATCAACAGTAGGCAGTGTTTGGCTTTAGAATAGAAATCACCTGTTTGTATTTGTAGGGTTACTGTCATCTTGTTAATATTTACATAAGAGTATGAAATGTGAGATGTATTACCTGATACAGTTAGCCCAGCACTGCTTGTCTTTTCACCAGCTGCAAACATGTATTCGCCCTCCTCATCCTTCATTGCATTCATGACTGTCAGGGTGTGGCGTTTGCCTTTGGACTCCATCTTGTGCTTGGCCCCAGCTTTGAGGGGCTGATTCTTGAAGGTCCAGAAAGCGTCAATGCCAGGGTGAGAAACCTCAACTTCAAAGGTGACATTCTCTGACTCAGAGCACACCTTGTCCTTCATTGGCATCACAATCTGGACCGCTGTTAAAATGACATGAGTGTTAAATCCATTTTTTAGTCACATAAAAGCACTATGTACAAGTCATCAGACATATAGAACCATGACAAGAACATTTAATACTTTAAATAAATCATGGACAAAGCAAATCAAGACAGGCAGGGAAATATTAATCAATAATTAATATTAATCTAATGAGATATGTTGACTAGCTTGAGCGTCCCTGGTTCCTTGATCATGCAGCAACTCACTCTGAACAGAGAATCTACAAGTGGTGTCAGCTCTGCCAACCACCAGTTTGTACTGTCCTTCATCAGAGGCGAAGGTCCTGGTGAAGACCAGGCGCTGCTTCGCTCCCTTTGCTACCATCTGGATTCTGTCACTGGGCATCAGCAGCTTGTCGTTGTGGTACCATTTCACTGAGCTGATATCCTGAGCTGAGATCTTGGCCTCCAGAACAGCCTTGGTTCCTTCAACAGCACTGATGTCCTTTAGTGGGATCAGGATACCAATAGCTACAACACAAAATGCAACCTTGTTAGTAACTTGGTCCATTATTAGAAGGCTAAAACTGAAAGTGTGTATTTTGTTATATAGAACAAACATATATCTATCTGTCTATAGCCATACTTCATTTTAAACTGAATGATGAAATAAACTTGAAAGATAGAAAGATAATGTGTGTGCAACATGTCTTACTCTGAATGACCAGCTTTGCGGAGGTTGAGATCTGCTGATCGGGAACCACAAAGGAGTACATTCCAAAGTCATCCTTGTTGGTGTCCTCAATTAGCAGTTTGTGGATTTGTCTGTCAATAACAATGTGCACGCGGCCTGAGGCAGAGATGGGCTGGCCGTTCTTCATCCAGGTTCCTTCAACGTTCTCCTGGGAGAATCTGACCTCCAGCTGAGCGATGTCTCCCTCACAGACGGTCAGGTCGGTCAGAGGGTGCATCAGGGTCACAGGGCGCACTGAAATGTTGAGACAAAAACATTAGGCTCTGCAGAAAAAATGTGAAATCATGCAACTCCACATAAAAAATGTTTAGTGCCATCTTCTGATGCTAAGATAATTTGATGAAGTTGGAAGCTTTAAACTTTCTAGAAAATTGTGTACACAAATTAGATAAGTAGATAATGTACAAATGATGTACAAAATTCTGGTTACAGAACTTACACTTCATCTTCAGTGAGGCACTTGTCTTGAATTCACCCACTATGAAGGTATATTTTCCTTGGTCCTCCTTTTTGACATCCTTAACAGACAGGGCATGTCTTCCACGGCGAGAGGACATGACATATTTACTGCTAGGAGAGAGTTCCTTGTCTCCAAAGTACCAGGTGCCCTCAGCATCCTCACGAGACACAATACACTCAAACTCTCCAGAGTAGGTCTCTGGCACCTCTGTGCTCTCCAGGTGTTTCACGATCTCCAGTGGGGCACCTGTTTGTAGTTACATTACAAATACAGAAGGCAGATCATTGGTTGCAGTTTGGTTATACAGTCAAACATGAATCTGGCCATTGGTGTGAAATGAAAGATTTTTTTAATGTTTCCTATGGGCTCAAATTTCTTGACCATAGGAGCTGTGTTTCCCAACATCCAATGTACAGGCTTGGAAAAAATGGTCATTAATGGAAACATTGGACAGTTTTGCTCACTTCCTGTTTAGAGATGCAAGTTTTACTCAACAGTAATGAGATGTTCTAAAGCTATTTAAAGCCTCAGGTCTTTTTTTAAGATTAGGCATTACTGTTTTATAGGACTGTTAACAGTACAGTGCAGAGAGACAGGAAAACAGAACTATTTAAACAAACCCACCTTCAACATTAAGCTTGGCAGTTGTCCTGACGCTCTCATCATCTGCAACCACACAGCTGTATTCTGCATCGTCCCTCATATCAATGATAAGCACAGACAGGAAGTGCACTTTTCTGTCAGAGTGCATCCTATATTTGTCTCCAGAGAAGATCTGTACATTATTCTTCAGCCATTTGACTTTGACGAAAGGCTCATTGGTTTCACACTCAAAAGTAGCCATTGTGTCCTTCTCCTTGGCACCGATCTCCTCCAGCTTCTGTGTGAATGTGATGACTTGCTTTCCTACAAAAACAGTTGGAAAAACACCATTAGGAATTATAATACCAATATATAATGCCCTAATGATTACACTGTAACATTATCCATAAATGTTTTACCTTGTACCAACAGGAAAGCATGGCTTGATGTCTCTCCAGCAGTATTCATGGCTTTAACCATGATGCTAGCAGAATCTTCTGCTTTGACATCTCTGATCACTAACTCACATACATGGTCCTCAGGCCAGTACCAGTAAATACGGTCAGATTTCTCCAATGGAACGCCATTCTTGAACCACTGGCACTCAGGCTCTGGTCTGCCAACCACCCTGACCCTGAACTTAACTTCATCACCCTGGGCAACTGTCTGGCTGGTAATACGCTCCAGGATCTTAGGAGCCTCCATGCTGGCTGACAGCTTGATCCTTTCTGGTTTGAGAGGCGTAGCAGTGACTTTGCGACGCTCCTCCTCCTTCTTTTTCTCAGCCTCCTCCTTCTCCTTGACACGATGGAGCAGGTCCTCCTTTGTCTTCCTCAGCAAATCCTCGTAAGAGTCATCCCTCTTGCGAGACTTGAGCTCAACCGCAGTGATGGACTCATAATAGCCTTCCTCTGTCCTGCGCTTGAACTTGCTCCTCAGTTCCTCTGATTCCTCCGTGGCTTTCTCATGGACAATTCTCTGGGCTTTCTTGAGTGTGACTACCTCTTTCTGCTGAGAGTCCTCTACAGGTTTCTCAGCCTTCACGACCTCAAATGATACTCTACCAGGTTCAATGGCTGCCTCAGCAGGCTTAGCCTCAGGAGCACGGCGAAGATGTGTTCTGAAGTCCTCTTTCTGCTGAATCTCCAGCTTCACAGTGTGCTCAGTTGTGCCCAGGTTGTTGTCTGCTACCACTTTGACCTCTCCGGAATCATATGATTTAATATCAACAATCTCCAAGTAATAAATACCATCATAACGGAGTCTGTATCTCTTGCTCTTGCGAATAAGTTGTCCGTTGAGGTACCAGTTAACCTTGGGCGTTGGATAACCAGTCACCCTGCATCGGAATCGAGCTGTGTCACCTTCTAGCACCCTGGCTGGTTCAGGAACAAGGACAATCTCAGGTTTCATCTTCTCAGTCTCATCCTCAGCACTGACTCCATAGGGTCCTCCTTCATGAGCTAAGCGCTCCATCTCATCTATTCTGTGTGCTCCCTTCATACCCTCAGGAAGCTGTGTTTCCTCAACCAGGCCTTTCTCATCCTTGACAATCAGGGTGGCTGAGGTTTGGTCAACCCCAAACTTGTTAGTAGCTCTACAGGTGATGACACCACTGTCTCTAGCATAAGCAACTTCATAGTCAAGACTGCAGTAGCCAAATTCATTGACCATGCGCAACCTGTTAGCAGCTGCCAGGGGTTTGCCATCATGTAGCCACTCAACCACCATAGTTGGGTCACCAATAGGGGTCAGTCTGCATTCAAAATGAGCTGGACCAAAACGCTTCATTCTGACAGAGGTCAGCTTCTTCTTGAACTGTGGTTTTTGCTGCTTCTCTTTGTCATAAAGGTCTCCTTCCTCCCACTGCTCTTGACCATAACGGAGATGAAGGGGTTCAACCTCTGGAGGAGCAATCTCCTTGGCCTTGTAGGTTCCTTTGGGAATAATGAGTTTCTTCTCTGGTTCGGGCTCAACAAAGTCCACCTCAACATTGACTCTGCAGCGTGTGGTATCTCTCCCAGCCTTGTTGATGGCTGTAGCTGTGTACCATGCACTGTCAGATCCCACTGGTGAGGGGATCTGGAATTTGGCTTCTCCTCTGGTTCCTTCAATCCTGAAAAAAGATATATTTCATATATAATATCTGATTTATAATTTATTATTTTTTGTTGCATACCCTAACAGTTCTGATAATCATTACCATGAGAAATTGATGCAAGAAAACTGATGTAATGAAACAAGGTTATTGACAGAAATGGCAATAATATGATGCCAAATAAATAGGTTTTTAGCAAAATATAGTGTTTTATTCATAAATGCAATTCTGTGCACTTTTAAAGAGAGCATTGTAGTTTCATTCAAATGGAGATACAAAAAGATGGTTTAATAAATATTTCAGCTGATGGGTGTGATGAAGAGAAGATAATAACTGTAAATGAACTGAGCTCAAATGTACATGATTCCACTTATGAACACTACTCTAAATAGTTAAATAAGAACTATTATGGTGCTCTTTTACCCACAAATACAGTCTGCAGCCAGAGTGTGAATTTAAAAGTACAGAACATACCTGATGTTTGGGTGCTTATGTGGGGTGATAATGTCACTGTTTTTCAGCCAGACAATGTCAGGTAAGGGGTTCCCGATGGCCTTGACAGCCAACTCAACCAGGGTACCCTGCTTTACGCTGATGTTCTTCAGCTTCTCAATGAACTGGGGACGTACCAAGGTTTCTTTAGCTGTGGACATTAAATAAACATAATCAGTCAAGAACACTGAAAGTCATTAAGTGGCCACAGACATCCCCTTCTAGAAAAAGAACACTAACATTATACACAGAATCTCACAAATGACCTGCAGTCTTACCATCAACGGTGAGAGTTATGGAGATAGAGGTCTTCCCAGCTCTGTTCTGAGCGACAACTGTCCACTCTCCAGAGTCTTGTGGCATGGCTGGGACAATAATCAAAGACTGAGTCCCATCCTCCTTAATCACTATCTTGTGTGTGTAGTCACTAACCACTTGTTGTCCTAAGAAGAGAATGAGCAGATTTTAATGGGAGAATGACAATCTTGTATAAATACTAAAACAATACAAAAACACTGTTAAGACGGTGCTAAGATATATATTTCACTCACCATTGTGGAACCAGTAAGTGTCAGGCATTGGTCTGCCAACAACCTTCAGGTCAAACCTGGCAGTCTGCCCCTCAGAACATTTGCACGAGGAAGGCTTCATGACAAACACAGGCTTGTAGAGTCTCTCCAGCTGAGCCTCATCTGTCTCATCAAGCCTGCGAGCAGGAGATTGTCCGGGCGAACGGCTGGAGGAACGGCCGGGTGAGCGGCTCAGAGAGCGAGGAGATGTGGACCTGAGAAAATATCAGAGTCATCAACACCAAGAGGGAAGAATGAAGAGGGGTTTTGATACAGGGTAATGATGTCTAAGATAAAGCAAAGATTGTCCATCCCACTCTGTACAGGTAAGTCTTTGTTGGTTGGCAATCTAAAAAAGTTCAAGGCACACTGATGCTTGTAAAAGTCTTTTGTTAAACTACATGGGTCAACATGTTCTAACTCAGCAACCTTCTTCAGGGCCAGGGTTCTGACCGTAAATCAGTGTTTGTTAGGTTGCTAACCAACAAGAACTTACATGTACAGAATGGACGGGACAATCTTTGCTTTAACCACAATGGTTAATTATTCCTCAGTCCTTTGATTACACAAAGTTATACCTGATTCTCTGCATTGCTGGTTGGGGTGTGTATCTCGTAGGTGTTCCTACTCCAGAAGGCTCCACATAGAGCTTCCCAGAGCTGACAGCATTTCCCTTCATGTTGCTGGCGAAGGCTGTGTAAACGCCCTCATCCTCTGGCAGCACCACAGGCACACGCAGGCTGGCTCTACCATCCTGAAGAACCTCCATCTGGTAGCGGCCACCATGTTTGATACGGTTGCCATCTTTGTACCATGCAATCTATTGAGAGGAAAAAACAAGTCTGGTGAAATCCTGACACACGTATTCTTCCGATCATCACTATCAGAATACCTAAATGACTGTTTTCTGCTTTACCTTGGGCAGTGGCATTCCAGCCATCTTGCAGTGGAAAGTGACGCCCATTCCCTCCATGATCCTGTAGTTTTTGACTGGAGTACTGAAGGATGGCTGCACAGCTTCGTCCTCTGCTGCAGTCACAATCAATTCTCCATCTTCTGTCACTATCTCTCTGTAGGTAATCCTCATGATACGTAGCTCAATCTCCTGGATGATCCTCTCTTCAAAGGCTGAAATGTGGAACTCCTTTAAAAAAAAAAGAGGTTTCAATTAACATTAAAGTTGAATCAATGGCTACTGAGAATTTCACATAATCTTAGCAGCATGTGGTTGCAACTAAAGAGTAGTTTTTGTTCAAAAGTACCGTTTCTGAAACATAGCTCATGGGGGTCATCACCCTCCTCTGTTCCAACTCGTACTGACTCACGATCACAGTGGGCTCCTGCACCACCGTTGTTGTCACTTCAGTTTTATATGTCAAGTCATGCTGCTTCATGTAGGCTTCATATTCCTCTGCAAACACAAATACAGAAATACAATCAGACAAAGGTCCAAAAACAGCATTTCGTAGAATATTCAAAACATGCACTGGTCTTCATTCAGGTAACTTATTATGCTGATAAATATAAAACATTTTGCCAAAAAAAAAAAGAAAAAAGATTTCTCCTTCATGAAAAAGGGTAAGTTAAAAAAAAACAAGTTAAACATTGCATTGCTGCTCAGACAGACATCACAGAAGAGAATCCATGGACTGAGAGATGAATGAAGGTACCTTCTTCCAGCAGACTGGCAGAAGCTGATGCTTCTCCATGTGGGTTCTTGGCAAAGATGGAGTATTCTCCAGCATCATCAGCGAAGGTCATGGAGATCTCCATGACCTTCGCTGATGATGCTGGA
>OMKZ01055658.1:0-11870 GCA_900302535.1 Neoniphon sammara
CGCTCACTAAAAAGAGCCGGCTCTTTCGGCTCCCAAACGGCTCCTCAGATTATTTGTTATATTATATGATATTATATGACATTATATTATTATTTTATTGCCAAATTAAGTGCTAAAATGAATGATGAGTGTTCATAATATCAAAAATTTAAATGTTTATTATTTATTGAACATGGAAAAGGGTGCTATAAAAATGCTTGCTCTGTGTCACTGTGCTGCGTATGCCCCTCCCCTCCCCTCAGTGTTCTATGTGCCGCGTGCACCGTGCGTGTACCCCCTCCCATCTCCCTTTCTCCTGCTCACTCATTCACACTCGTGCTGAGCGCAGACAGACGGCACCCCGCATCTTGACCAATCACGTGCGGCTTTCGCAGAAAAAAAACAAAAACAAAAAACAAACAAACAAAAAAACAATCGGCTCCTGAAACGGCTCCCAATCAGGAGCTGGCTCCCGTTGTTCACTTCAAAGAGCCGGCTCTTAGAACCGGTTCGTTCGCGACCGACCCATCACTACTACCTCTTGAAACTGATTGAGAGAATCCCAAGAGTGTGCAAAGCTGTCATAAAAGCAAAAGGTGACTACTTTGAAGAATCTAAATTATAAAACATATTCTGATTTAACACTTTTACTAGGGCCCAACTGATATGGATTTTTTGAGGCCGATTCCGATATTTGGCAGAAAAAAATAACGATAACCAATTAATTGGCCGATTAATTTAAATGCGCCTCAACATGCATCTGACGGAGTGATGAACGGTCGTTCTCTGTACTCTCAAATATTTTGTACACCTAAGTTATTTCTGCAATTACTGGCTGACGTAGCTAACGCTATGCAAGTTTGGCATAACTACAGCGATGTCATTGCTAACATAAGCAGACAGGAAGTAACTTAAGCTAGGTTTGCACAACTTTAGCAATGCAATGTAAATGAAAAGCATGACCAACGCAACGAAGCACACATCACTCGTCATGACACATGGCAAACAGAGTTAAACTGAAACGGGAGACATGTTGAGTCATTGTTAATTTCACAACGTCGTTATAAATTTAACTGTTGGCAAGCTCTGCTCAGCCCACTCCTGTAATGTTGCCTGGTTGTAGCTTACTCCTGTACGTTACTGAGAAGACAGTGGTGGGGACTGAGCATTGAATGGAGTCAGAGCTCCATGTATTGGACAAACGGGGCAAGGACATCATTCTGCGCAACTCCGACACTTAACAGCATTTACTGTTTTATGAGAAATTAAGAATATATCAGCGTTTAATCGGCAAAACTCTGGCTGATGATGATTATTTTGAAAAGGGCTATAATCGGCCAATCAAATTGGCTGGCTGATAAATCGGTCAGGCCCTACTTTTTTGTTTACTGCATAATTTTATATGTGTTTCTTCATAGTTTTGATGTCTTCAATATTAATCTTAATCTGTAGAAAATAATAAAGAAAAACCATTGAATGAGAAGGTGTGTCCAAACTTTTGACTGGTACTGTATATAAACTGTAAATTTACATTGGGTATTTGTTTTTTATAGTCCCTATATTCTCTCTCTTTTGTATATATTGTCTCTATCTTAACATTCTTATATATTCTCCCCCTCCTTTGTTCAATCCTGTATTTCTACCTTTTCAGCTCCCCTTCCAATTTCTTTCCTTTGTAGCCTTATGTTTGTCATGATGACAGTATGTCAGCTCATGTTCATAGATTTCCGTAGCAGCTTATGCCTCTGAGGTTGAAAACAACTCCTCACATTTTTCCACTGCTCAGTGTGCTACAGATTTTTTATAAAGCAACAAATATACACACACAATACACACACTCACTGTCCCTCAAGTGCTGTGATTTTCCTGAGAATAAGCAAAGTCACCTGACTCCCAGATTAGAAGCTGCAGCATCTAGCTGAGAGACTCAGACATAAAGCTATTGATTACCTGAGCTGTCTAAACCAGCTCTGGCAAAGAGAGGAGAGGAAGCTCTTGGTATGATGCCCTGCACTCACTCTAAGTCAGTTAGGCTAGCCTGAGCTCAGCAGGTTAAATGTTGTCTGTAAGCCTGTAACTAAGATATTGATAATGTTGTTATCCAGCAGCTGCTAGCTGCTAAAGTGTAGTCATGAGTAAGGGCTGGACAGCTGGGATGGCTGTTATTACAGTGTAGTGCTGGTAAAATATTACAAATTATCATCCACCTGGCAACGCAGCCCCTGAAGCTGCTGAGTAAGAAGGGAGGAACCTGCTTCATAACAAAGGTGGTTAACATTGACTGTCCACATCAGAATTTTACTTAAAAGCCAATATAAGCCTCATAAATTACTTTGCACTTGCTTTGTCCAAGCTGCTGCATGACTCAGTTGTAAAAAACCACAAGAACACGTTCAACAGCCCCAGGTAGAGACGTGCAGACATGCAACAGCAGTGGCAGGTGTAGCAGTAGTAGTGTAGAGGTGAGACAACAGTTTGCCAGAAATTAGCTAAACAGTGTGCCAGATTAGTGAGATCTCTTTGCTGTCTGAGGCAGTACACTACCAAAGCAAGTAACAGCTACTTTTTGTGCACAATGTCATGATTTAATGTCTGAGAATAATATTTCACTTATTTTTTGTTTGTTTATTTATTTATTTTGGAAAAAAGAGGAGTCTTTCAGAAATTTTTTTAAATCACATAAAAGGTTTCGGGTGCAGTCAGGTCCATGTACCCTCCGTCCAGAGCTTTGTTCAATTTGTTTGATAACAGGGTAAACAAATATACAATGCATTATTTCGTTTTTCCGTTTCTCGTGTGAATTAAAATAACATAAATCCACATGCTTTTCCAGATTTCGTCTTCAAATCGGCAATTGGAATAGAAATTAAACCAAACCAGAAAACAACTTGTTTTTCGCTTTTATACTATCTAACCCTACTTACCGCGGGGTGTAAGCTTACACCTGATTGGCTGGCGGGGGCCGCCTGTCTCGCCTATCGTTACGCATGCATTCAGTGATTACATCTGGTCATGGATGCGCACAGATCCAGCTGTTGTAGGTGAGTGTTGTCCGTTTTTTCCATCTTAATGCACATTTGGCAAAGGCTCCAACTATTGAGGAAGACTGTGTTCATGTAAATATACAGCATATAGCTTGAGAGCCATATAGAGTGATTTTCCCATATTGCCCACAACAAAAAAGCTCCATATGCTAACCTATGTAGCTAACTTTAGCTTTGTAATGCAGTGTGTCCATGCTTCATAAACACTTGCAGATGCAGCCGCTCCACAGGTTGATTAAAATAAAGTACGACTGCAGAAGTTAGACTATCATTGTAAAGTTGACTAGCTGAGAAGCCCCCTCCCCGGCCCAAGTAAATGCATACTGTGAGTCAGGAGGAATTGGTGCTGTACATGTCTAAATGTTTCTGTGTAGATGCTCCAGCAGCTTAGCGATGTATGGGCAGAGCTGTTGAATTAAAATCCCTTGCATGTCTCTTGTAGTGATGCTGTGGTCATCCTGCTCTCTGGCTGTGCAGCTACTCCATGCAGGTCATCTGATCTCAACTCAGGACATTCCTTCAGCACTCCTCTGCAACAAACACTCAGCATTTGCAACTGTCTTTCTTAACATGTTTCAGTACAAGTTCATCCATCATTTAGCTGATAACCAGCCGGCATTTTAGTTACACATAACTGCTGAGGTGACCTATCCTTTGACTTTTATACTTCTTTTAATGAGGCAGTCACTGAAAACAGTTGCTACAGCCTCTGTAAGACACTTCAGCCCAACTGTTAGATTTGTCTGAATTTTCTCAGGGGAAACTATGGTGTTAGGCAGACACAGCCTTTGATTTTGTACAGGGTTTTGCCCAATAAAAAAATGAAAATGAAATGATGCCTCCTCCAATCTCATGCCTTTTCTTTCATCCTGTTATGAGCCTAGTTCAAAAGCATTTTTGGATCCATATTGTAACAAGTTAAATTAGAAATACTTAATAACATTCAGTGTCCATAACCCATTGCCTGAAAATGGCTACAACACAGACTGATAAGACTACAAGGATGTTAGTAAAACTCTTTATTTTTTTTACTACTGGCTGACACATTGAACTGGGCATACTGCGCAGGGCAGGAGACCCGACGCCCTGCTGCTGCATTACCTGTGTTTAGTGAGAGACTACAAACTAAGAAAGCCACAGCACCTGAACCAGAGCAACAACAGCTGCACAGACACAAATTAAGAGCTGCCAACCAATATCATGGCCTAATCTCGCTTATTTAATTTATCTCGCGATTTAATTTCCAAGTGTATATAACAAGATCTGTGAGAATGGGCAGATTTGCTGCCAAGTTGGCTAATTAATCCCCAGGCGCTACGTCAATTCATTCATTAAGAGCGCTGCAGTTGCCTCATGAGTGAGCTAGCTAACCCGGTTAATGTTAGCTAACGTGCTAACTAGGTGGCAGCATTTAGCGCTACAGGTCGTGACATTGCCCAGTTGAAGTGTTACGACTGTTTAATACCAGTTGATATCACAGCACTTAAAGCAACAACGAGATGTACACTAGCTAATGAAAGTATAGCTTACTATGCAAACAGCTGTCCACATCCCAGTGTTAACTTACCCAACCAGCCCGACTTGATCTTGCGCACCAAATGCATCTAACCTCTGATGCCGGAGTTCAGCACGATGCAAGCTCATAACAATGAAAACAGCCACATCTTCTCCATAAAAATTTCCTGACATACTAAAGCAAACAGTGAGTCTTACCATACAGTACTTCACATTGCTAGACAGATCACTTCTTGTAACGTAGAAACAAATAGGGCCATCTTATAAGGGGCCTCCCACTCTCTTTGACGTCACTGTACTGTTGCCCTCAAGTACCTTTCGTAACGTCCTTCGTTCTAACTGGCAGAAACCAAGGATTTGTACTGCTTATAAATCAACCAATTCTACATCTAACCAGATCAACTCGACAGATCCCCACCCCCACCCCCTCTAAAAAAAATTCTCCTTGGATCTATGGGAATCTAGTGAGTGATCTATTTTGATCTCAAAACGGCGAATTTCGCCGAAAGCTGGGGAGTTTGCATCCCTGTTTAGTGTTGTATTTTACAGACTCACCCTTGCGGCTTGGTGAAATGGCAGGTGCAACTTGAATAGCTTTGCTGCTGGCCACAATGTTTTGAAAGCAGATTCTGAAAGACAAAATTACATAACTTAAGTTGTCATAGAATAGAGAAAATCGTCAGTTGTCTATCTCAGCTTCCTCATAGCAATCAATGCAGAATCATAACAGATGGCACCTGTTGAATATAAATTTGACGTGATTAACTATCAATCTGATGACTTAACGTTAGGTAACCCATTCTATAAAGGGTGAACGGATAAGTTACTGAAAATGCACTGACCACCCTGGATAGGCATTGTCAGGTTACCGTTAGCTACTGCTGCATACATTAATGACAATCTCAATGTGTGTTTGAAGAAAAGGGGATTTTTGCTCACAGTCTGCAATATACAAGCAAAAATACTGTTACAGTCTTGCCTACTGTCCCGCTTGAAATCCCCGGCAACACAGAATGCATTGCAGTGATATTACGCCAGGGCAACACAGACTTAGCTCAGCTATTACTGCCATCTGCTGTCCAAAACATGTAACAGCACCTTCACAGTGTTCTATGCTATTCCTTATGACATTTGTACTGAAAATATGACAGAAAAATATATTTATAAAACAATATGGGGGGTATCTGTTCTTACAAATAACAGGATCCCCATTTGTACAAAAGGATCACCTTTTGTAGTCAGTGAACTAACATTAACCATAATCTTACCTGGGCGAAGCATACAAGAGAAAGCAAGCAATTAAAATTTGAAACAATGCTATATTACTGTTAAAGCTTATAAAGTTACTTCATAAGTTGTAGAGGAAACTACAGCATTTGATTAAAAATCTACAAAAGTCAGAAAAGCACAGTAACAATTTACCGACCAACGAAACGGTACCTTTCGTTACAGTTAAAACAGTGCTAGACAGCCAATTATGTTTTAGCTTCGGCTGGTGGGATGCAGCAAAATGATAAACATTCAAGACCCGACCTGACCCGAGCCTCACAGGTTCCGACGGTTCCCGTTGGTTTCACGTGGCAAATCCACACTGCTTTATCGGTCCAATAATTTGACGGTAACACACCTAGCGTAAATGGCAAACGTCCATAATGGCAATGGATGTTAACTAAGTGCTGTAATTTACTGTTAACGTTATAGTCAAAACGATAGCTAACTGTCAAATGTAACAATAACATACTGATTTCTTGCCAAATCAAAGCTTTATTGGAATCGCAGGGACAGGGAATTGTCTTCTCATTTTTCTATGAGCCTCATGTTTACCATGTATTCCACCGATTACATTATCTTTGCTACTTTGGCCACTAGCAGGCTAAGACGGTAACTGCTACCTCGGTGCTATTGTAAGCTAAATCTGGCCAAGTCCATATTGGTCCATATCTATTTCCACTCTACAGATCACATTTAGGTTAGTGGGCGCATTATTACAAAGAATGACTTACCGAGGGTCACAGGGATCCATGGTCATTTTCGTCGTCTTCTTTCTTGTTTAACAGTGGTGAGCAAGCAGCGAAGGAGTGCATTACCACGGTCAGTTTCAGGTTCAGTCCTGTGTATTTACAGTGTCATGCTCCCTTTATTAGTAATGGATAGGCGACCTGTCACTCACTATGCCAGCCCGGTATACACGACATATGATTGGCCTGTATGTCAGCACAGAGCAACCAGTAGGTTCAGAGCAAAATATGTCTTTTTTTTCCTGAACCTTCTGTTTCAGAGTTTCAAACCTGTGAGAGAATCAATGCCAATAATCACATGACTGGAAAGCTTGCAACTGTGTGGTCAAATCTCTGAGAAGTGGGTGTTGAAAACTCAGTTCTGAAAAAAGTAGTCTCCAAAAGTGCAAATGCCCCCCCTGCAAAGTTTCAAAATAAAAGTTTGCCCTTTCAAAACCACAGTTTTGACATTTCAAAACTTTTTTTCTCAATATATGCACTCCTGTTTTCAGATCACCTTTTATAAGGTTTCAAACCGGTAATGCGAAATAATACCCTGGGAGAACAGTGACAAATCTGAAACTCTGAAAATGTGTAAGTGAACTATTTGAAACTTTGAAAATTTGTTGTTGAAATACTGTAAAAAGGATGTTGCAGTTTTAAAGAAGACTTGAACATAAAATACTGTTTGCGGAGATTTGGATTTTTTTTCAGTCTATCAGAACTTTTTTGCAAGGCTTCAAATCTTTTTTTCAGTCATTCAAAACCTTTTTTACAATATGTCAAACTTTCAAACAAAGAGTTTCAACCTTTTGGAGCTTTATTTTTCAGATTTGAATATTGGCATCATTTAAATCCCATAGACAGGCAGCCCCCGCCAGCCAATCAGACGTAAGCTTACACCCCGCGGTCAGTAGGGTTAGATAGTATAAAAGCGAAAAACAAGTTGTTTTCTGGTTTTGGTTTAATTTCTATTCCAATTACTGATTTGAAGACGAAAACGGGAAAAGCATGTGGTTTTCCGTTATTTTAATTCACACGAGAAATGGAAAAGTGAAATAATGCATTGTATATTTGTTTACCCTGTTATCAAACAAATTGAACAAAGCTTTGGACGGAGGGTTACATTGGACCCAGTCACATCTGAATTCAGTCCGCGGAGTCTTTTCGTTCATCACACCAAATCTGGATGCAACATCATCCATCCATCCATCCATTATCTTCCGCTCATCTGGGGCCGGGTTGCTGGGGCAGCAGTGTGAGCAGGGACACCCAGACTTCCCTCTCCCCGGACACTTCCTCCAGCTCTTCCGGGGGGACCCCAAGGCGTTCCCAGGCCAGACGAGTGACATGGTCACGCCAGCATGTCCTGGGTCTTCCTCTGGGCCTCCTCCCGGTGGGACATGCCTGAAACACCTCCCTAGGGAGGCATCCAGGGGGCATCCGATACAGATGCCCGAGCCACCTCAGCTGACTCCTCTCAATGTGGGGCGTTCAGCGTGCACTGGGGCGGGTCGCAAGCATGTTAAAGCGAGCATGTTAAATAAAAATTATTCAAAACCGAGTCAGTGCTGTACCATCTGTTCCTGTCAGGGAACTGACTGCAAGCCAGGCTGCTGCCATTTATGTTGCAGTTTATAATCTGGCAGCAATGTGTTGTGTAGCATTGGGTAGTGGGACACAAAATGACTCCTCCATTGTTTTGACCGCCAAGCTGATTGATTCTTCTTAGTGCTATACATGGATGAATGAGAATCTTCACAGACACAAGGCGATTGGTTGTATGTGTGAATTCGCAGGTCACAGTTCAACAAGTGTGAGCTTTTTTTCCATCGTTCACATGGGTTTTTAAGTGATGTGTATGGGAAATCAATTTTAAGTGATGTGTATGGGAAATCAAACAAATTTGTGTATGGGTTTAGCCCTAATGTGCCCCATTTGTGATGACATATTTTCTTACATGGTTGTCACATTTTGTAAAGTTAATGCTGTTCATTCTTAGTGTCTTATTGGGTCAAACTACACTTGCATTCAATGGAAGTGCCTCATATAGATTATGAGTCAGGCCAGCGTTTCCCAATATTATAATCTTGATTGATGTTGGTCTTATTGATGCAATTGCCTAATGCCTTCCTCTGTCTGCCCTCTCCCTCTCCAGGTATTGACTATAAAACTACCACCATTCTTCTGGATGGGAGGAGAGTGAAGCTGGAGCTTTGGTAAGGAGACATCACTGCTGGATGAACCTGTAGTCTTTATAATTCAGAGAGTCCCTGTCTCTGATAATCTGCCATGTCCCTCAGTTAGATTTAGGCCTCAGCATAGTAACTCTGTAGACTTACAAAGTGCTTCACATTTTAAGATGTGTTAAACATAAATAAAGAAAACCAAACACACCCATTAAATAAGATATGACATATTATAGAAGCAGAGATGTTCACAAGTCTTTTTTTGCAAGTCCAAGTCAAGTCTCAAGTCTTTGGTCACGAGTCCAAGTCAAGTCTCAAGTCTTTGTGGGGTGAGACCTGGTCAAGTCTCAAGTCTTTGGTCACGAGTCCAAGTCAAGTCTCAAGTCTCTAAAAAATAAATCTCTCATTTCTCTTCTTGTTTTAATGAGCCTTCTGTCATCTGCTGCTATTCGGTCAACTAAGAATACTGCACAGCTATACCTAAGAAATTTAAAGCATCTACTGTATTATTATCTCTCCTTTATCTATTAGCATAAAGTATCAGTACTGATTAGTTGTTTGTTATATCATCACTTTAAACAGGGTACTGCAATGCAATATGAAGAAAACACACAATGAATGATTTCCTTTAAAGGAAACTGTATTCTTCCAACATGAACATACAGTTACAATATATCTTGTCCCCCTATTGTGCAGGCTCAGTCGGACCATAATAAGAACTATAATATAGAAAATGTTACACCTCACCCAGTCAAAGCCAATATTTTGCAATATTTTCCTAACAGGAAAATATTGTAATATGAATGTAATTATATCATCCAATCACAGTTATAGTAGGCTACATCTGCTGGACACAAAATTAACACCATTCAAATGCTGGTAAATTATGCCAGTGGCTGGTACTGTATGCTGCACTCACCAGCCAAAATAACAATGGTAATCTATTGAGTGGCTGGTAAAATTTCGACCTTCACTATGGCTAACGTTAGTGGGAAAAAAGTTAAAAGTGTGCACTCTGCAACCATATCGTTTACACGGGGTCTCTAATGACATCTTTTAAGTCTACTATACATTAAAACATTCCTCTATCCTTTCACTCAAACCCAGTGAAATGGCAACCTCAGGGCTTAAAGTGAAAAATAATCCTGAGCCTGAACTTTTTTGCTTTTGGGTGGGGGTGTGGGTACAATCTACAGATCAACAGGGTGCGGGTACAATCTGGCTAACTAGCAAGAAATTAAGATATCTGCCTTCACAAACTCAGACAACAGATCATAGTAATACCAAAAAAGATCAGCAGGTCGTGGTGGGTACTCCATCTGACTACAACATAGTGCAAATATATTGTTTAGCAACCAATTAGTAAAAGACATGGAAAAAGGACATTGATTCACTTTTTAACAATATGTGCACTATTCACACAATTTATTTTGAAATACAACTATGAAAACAGTTACAGTGCAAAAAAATACAAAATAAAAATATAGTTTATAACAGCAAACTATAGTTCAGTTCAATTAACAACAAAAAAAATCATTAAGGTGCTTTAAGAACTGGCAACTTAAATAATCAGAAATAAATAAGAAAATAGAAAATAAATACAGTTTACTACAGACAACTACAGTTCAGTTCAATTAAAAAACACATTTATGGTGCTACAAGAACTGGTAAGCTGAATCTTTTTCCCCTATCTATTTCTTCTTTCTTGTTTGACTCAGACTGGGTTTTGAGTCCTCAGAACCCCTCCTTTTTAAAATATTTGCAGAGGCAGCTGAGGTTTTGGTTGGGCCATAAAAGAGAGAAAAGAACCTGGCTGGCTCAGAGGAGGTGGTAGGTGGTACAAAAAGGGGAGAATGTCTGGCTTGTGCAGAAGAGATGGTGACTGGTCCAGAAGAGATGGTGGATGGTATAGAGGAGGAAGGATGTCTGGCTGGTCCAGAGGAGGAAGGATCTCTGGCTGGTCCAGAGGAGATGGTGGCTGGTGCAGAGGAGGCAGGATGTCTGGCTGGTCGGTGCCCTATGGTGGGGAGCATTTGTTACTCATGTAGATAATTGGTAATGGTAAATTTATGTTGTGCAGAACAGCTTAAATGAAGTCCTGCTACTCAAAATCATTATGACTTGCCTCCTCGTTTTTCACATGGTTAAATGCTGCTTTTGAACCGTGGGAATAGCAAAAGTCCTTTCCAGTAGGATAGTTAGCTTGTTTGCTATGTAATGGTCACCAGCAAATTGTTAGTTTTGGTGTTTCTTATTTCACCATATTTCACACACAGAGTGATCCGACCACCCCACTGAAATCTCCACCGACTACGGTTGATGTTGGCTTCCAGTGCAAGCCAGAGCTGTTACAAGTCAATTTAGTTGCTGACCCAAAAGCAGAACTCAGACACAGAAATGTTTCAACAGCTCCACAGGTTGTTTATTGTAGACTTCACTGAGGGCAGATTGCGGTCTTGGCTGGAACAGCTGAAGAACAGGTAAGGCAGGTGAGCAGGCTATAAGCTGATTCCAAAGCCAGGGTTTGAAGACACAAAGGTGAGCTGGGTGAGGCAGGAGACCAGAATGGCAGACAGAGGTGAACCTGAAAACAAAAAAAAAGTTAAATGGAGCTCCAAAACATCACACCAGATAACTAGACAATAATTCCCAGTGTTGGCTGAAGCGTTGGACCACATAGGTGAACGGACAATCTGGTGACGAGTGGGGTGAAGAGCCGGTGAGGCAAGGACCACAACTTGATTGTTCTGATGTTTATCATGAGATATTTATTAAGAGAGATGTGATGACTGAAGGGGGTTGGATGTCAGCGGGATGAGGAGATGATCACGATGGGCTACGTGTTGTGATGAAGGGGGGAGACTCTGGATTCTCTTGGCTTTGGAGTCCTGGCAGTCTCTCCGCGGTGGAAGGCGGAGATCCCCCCCTTTTGGAAGTCACCTGGGGACAGAGAGAGAAAAGAGAGCAGGAAAGACAACACAAGAGGGGGGAGATGGGGTGGTGGAGGGTTGCAAGTAACGAAACGCGACTGGAGGTTGGTTCTGGTAGTATATATAGACTTTGAAATTGGAGGGGAGGAGTTGTGGAGGTGAGTCAAGTGTGGTCCTCCCTCCTGAACCTTAGTCATTATCATGACTCTCATTTAA
>OMKZ01055659.1:0-12500 GCA_900302535.1 Neoniphon sammara
AAGCTCTCGATTTACCGGTCAACTTCGTTCCTACCCTCACCTATGGTCATGAACTCTGGGTCATGACCGAAAGAACGAGGTCCCGGATACGAGCAGCTGAAATGAATTTCCTCTGCAGGGTGGCAGGGCGCTCCCTTAGAGATAGGGTGAGGAGCTCTGTCACCCGGGAGGAGCTCAGAGTAGAGCCGCTGCTCCTCCACATCGAGAGGAGTCAGCTGAGGTGGCTCGGGCATCTGTATCGGATGCCCCCTGGACGCCTCCCTAGGGAGGTGTTCCAGGCATGTCCCACCGGGAGGAGGCCCCGAGGAAGACCCAGGACACGCTGGAGCGACTATGTCGCTCAGCTGGCCTGGGAACACCTTGGGGTCCCCCTGGAAGAGCTGGAGGAAGTGTCTGGGGAGAGGGAAGTTTGGGTGTCCCTGCTCAGGCTGCTGCCCCCGAGCCCCGGCCCCGGATAAGCGGAAGATAATGGATGGATGGATGGACTGATGTAGGTTTGTTTTTTTAAGTCAACACAGCCAGTGTTGTAGTATATCGCTAATAATACAGCTAGTGAAAAGCACAAAACCTGCAGTGTTCTTCTAACATTAGACAGTCCATCTGGCCAACTCCTTATTTCTAATGGTGAAAAGATGCATCTGATGAGTGTGTCACCATAGTCAATACGTAGCTCGTGATTTTCTGGACCCCTCTGCTTTTGGTTGGATAATTGTCTTCATTTTTTTTTCCTGAACTCAGAATACTCAAATTGTTTGATTTCACTCTAAATCATCATCCATCCTACACTGTGTAATTTATGTTCCACAAATAAAGAAATGATAAAGTTGAAGGATTGTCTCCTACTGCATCAAAGATTATAATGTATAATAATAGAGAGAAAAAGATAGGACACAGCTGGGTGAAAAACCTCTCATCTGTCTTCTGACTGCTGTGGTTGTGGCTCCGTTAATATCTGTGGGAGAGACATTCTGTGTCTGTCTACTCTAAATCAAACAAATGTGTCCTATTTCAGTGTCTCCTCTTTTGTTGTCTTCTTTGTCCTGGAGCATTCCAGTAAAAACAGCTGTGTCAAAATAACTTCATATCTTCATCAATGCATTTGTAGCTGTTTTTTATTTTGTGTGTTTACATTGTGCTTTGTGTATGTACATGCAACCTTGTTTTGCCATAGTCCTACATGTACTTTTCTTTCTTTCTCTTCTTTTTTGTTGTAATTTGGTGTGTGTGTGTGTGTGTGTGTGTGTGTGTGTGTGTGTGTGTGTGTGTGTTTTTGCTCTCGCGTGCATGTGTACTGGTAATATTTGCACCTGCAATGGCTCATTTTACCAGAAGAGATTATTAAGGTTTAATTTTCATTCATCTTATTTCATTTTACCATTGGGACAAACTCAGACATCAAGCAGCTTTATATTTGTTAAGGTTTATTAAAAGAACAACAACAAAACAAAAAAGAAATCAAAAGATAATTGCAGATATTTTCCACCTGGGCTTTAACCCTAGCACCGTCAACCTTAGACCCTCACTGCATTCAAGGAAAAACTCCCAGGAAAAATGTAGAAGAAAATCATGGAAGAAACCTTCAGGTGGGCCAAGTCAATGAGGGATCCCCCACCAGGACGGCTGAGCGTGCAATAGGTGTCAAAAGCTGGGAACATAAGGCCTAGGCTGAAAATAAGACAATTATCCTTCTAGAAAAGAGGGAAGGAGTAAAGGAGAAAAAAGGAGGGGGAACAAAAAACAAAAGACGAGAATAAAGGTCTAGGGCTGCATCCATCAGTCAAAGTCCACAGGCAGCTCATCCCAGTCGATGTTGAAGACCACTGGCATGTTTAGCTTGGCAGCAACTTCTGCAGCAGTGCTGTCATACAGTTTTCTGATGAGGCCTGATATCGTCTTATCTGGAAGATGAAGCCAGCTGGAGAAGTTGCTGCTCCTCTTATTTGTGCTCTTAATGTCTGCTTTCTTTGGCAGTGATGAAGCCCTGCACTGTGGGGTGACAACACTACCCCGTGGGGTGACACCAGTCCCTTGCAGAGTGACATCACTGATGGTCTGAGCGGTGTCATCAACATCAGTCCCCTGTAGGGTGACATGAGTGCACTGTGGGGTGACATCAGTGCCCTGCAGGGAGACATCACTGTCAGTCTCAGTGATGTCACCATCATCAGGCCACTGTGTGCCGACATCGCTTGTGTTCCTTCTGAGACGTCGGACTAACTGTCGTAAACCGCCTAATGATCTTCGTCCAATGAGCCCCAGCATGGCTACAGCCCCAGAGGATTGGCGGCTTTCGCTCATGTTGTCAGTGATGGAACCCTAGATCAAGATCTAACTCCTCTGTGCCAGACCACCACTTATATAACTGTAGCTGTGATGACATCATGACATTTTGTGACATCAGGACAGTTTGTGTCTTTGTGGTGTCATGGTAGAAGACAGGGAAAGAGAGAAAAAGAAGCCCAATTATATATTTCTAACTTTTTATCAATGATACTTGGTGTTTTGGAATGAAGTGATTGTGTGATTGCTTCAGCTTCAGTGAAGCAGCACTGATTTTTGATCAGTTTAAAAGTCTTTTTTCCTTTGGCCCTATTAAATCCATTCATTTTCCTTCAGCTCTGCTAGAGTGGGTGATGTCATAATGCCCTCTATGCTTGCTCTCTGATTGGCTGATTCAACTTCTTCAGTGATAGCTGTCAGTCTGCACTGCTCCAGCTTTTTCACAGACTTGCTTCTGCCTCTACTACTAAAGCTACTGCAATACTTGTACTACATTTAGTATTACGCAAGTATTTCATTCCATTTCAGCTGTTGACAACAGTATTTAAAATGCAAAATCATACAAACAAATCCTGTTAAAAACATGAAAATAACTACAGATCCAAAACAGCTTCAACAGTTTATTCTACAACACTGTACAGCTGTCTTAAATGCTTTGCATACACCACTGACTGTGGGATCACTTCAAAATCTTTACAGGAATAAAACAATATAGGCTGTGCATTGTTTGAGATATCACTGATATATTTTATTGCGGAAAATTCATATTAAACTTCATTTAAGTATTCCACAAGATAACAACTTGGCTGTAGGGGGAAATGAAAACATTTGCTCATTATTTGATCAGGTGATACTCAGTTCAATAAGAACTGACTGATGGGTAGCCAACAATAAAGTTGGCACTGAAGCCGGGGAGGAGGCTGCTGAACTGAGGAGGTGACCACAGCCGCTCTGTGCATTTTCTTCCCCACTGTAAGGTATTACACCAGTATAACACCAGCGATGCCGCTTGCCCTTCTACACTCATCTGCGAAAGAGGATTCAGACAAGTTCATTGTATCAATGTGGCATGTGTGTGTGTGTGTGTGTTCTTCTTAGGCCATCTATGCCAGTGTGTTATCAGGGGAGCTGATGAGGCTACATGAACAACTTCCCCACCTGCCCCAGCTGGCTGGACAAAAACTCGGCCACTAGCAAGCATTCCCACATCGTCCGGAAGTGGGTAAAACACAGCTGCTTCCACGTTTCCACATTTAAAAAGGATAAGCCAAGCCACTTGTTTTGATGGATGTTAACATACAATACCAGGAGACCAGTGAAAATGCATGGGAGAGCGGCCTGAGAGATTTTATCAGACTGGCAAATTTTCTGCTATGTAACTAACTGTTAACCTTGCTGTGAAATAAAGCTTATTGGGATGTATACGCTAAAGAAAAGTCCACTAATAATATTGAATGAGTTGTGTCTTTAAAGAAAAAAAAAATCAGAAAAAGGAGTTGCTGGTCCAGTTTTTGGTCCAGTGAGCAGGGCAGAGAAGAATTTAGAGGCAGTGGGAGGCATGGCCAGAGAAATTTCAGAAAAAACTAGAAGAAGGCCCTCAGTAGAACACAGGTCTCCACCACGAGGGCCCAGCCTTTGCTCCCCACATGCACCAGTGAGCCTTGGCCGCCCATGACCCTGTCGCCGGTTCACCGCTTTTCCAGGGACACCCCACAAGAGCTGCAGTTTTGGAGATGCTCTTACCCAGTCCTCTAGCCATCACAATTTGTCCCTTGTCAAAGATGCTGAAATGCCCATTTTTTGCCCATTTTTCCTGCCAACACATCAACCTTGAGGACAAAATGTTCACTTGCTGCTTAATATGTCCCACCAACTGATAACCAGATAGTGTTATTTACTTCACCTGCCATACTCAAACGCGTGGTGTCACATACTTATAGATTTATCCACAGACCATCCTAATTACACAAATATGGGTGTACAGTTTTTACTAATGCAACTTAATACATTAAATGTATATTGGCATTAGTAAATAACCAAATCTTGTCCTTATTTTGCCTGTAAAAAAAAAAAAAAAAAAGAATATTGGGGTTTGCAGAACAACAAAAAATTGTAGTAACATACTCTGTGTTGCAAGACACTAATTAGTGTTTTGTTTATAACAGTTTTATTTTGATAGTAAAGAACAGGTTTTATAGAGGCCAATTTTGCAGCAGTTGATTGGATATTAGCTGTTGCTATGACATCGCTGTGGAAGACGCGCGCATTCAAGGTTACAAGCAACTGTTGCAGCAAAGGTGCTTTGGATAAAAAGGGTGGACTAAATGTAATAAAAATGAAGGTTTGTGACTATTGTGAGAATTTCAGCAGTATGTATTGCTTCTTATGTTTGAGTTTAGTCTCCTGAATGTGCTTTAAAAGCTAAGTATAACTCCTGAAAACTGAGCCAACGTCTGTTTAATATTTCTAGCGTTAGCCAACCCTGGCTAGCTCTCTTTAACTAGTCTTGTTAGCTAACTATAAACTCAATAACGCAACAGGGTTATATAACAGACTCTGTCATCAGTAACACATGCCACCACATGGCTAACTAAGTATTGTACCCGAACGGCAAAATGAGTGGTGTTACGGGACGACGTCCATTATCAGTCATTGCTTTGCGATTTCTGGCGAGAAGTCAACTTTTCCAAAGAAGCCCATTAGTAGTATAACCGCAAACAAACAAGTTATAACAATGTGAAAATAAGTTCTTAGGCCATATAACAGCTATCTATTCATTCATGCAACGTCTAGTTTGCGTGTGATTATGCAGCACAAAAAAACAAAAAACAAAAAACCTTAGAGTTGCAGTCTATTTTCCAGAAGCCAAGCCTCATTATGGTTAACGATAAATCTTTTTTTTTTTTTTTTTTTTTTTTTTTTGCTGATTTCTGTTCACAGCGTGTTTTCATCCTGACTGACAAAGCTTGGGCGGGCTCCAGTCTGCAATATAAGTGGCAGAAAACCATCGGGAATTATATCGCTGTTGCAGGGTGAGTAAACTTCCGTAGGAAATAATGACTTTTTTATGTAGCACCCTTCGAAAACATAGTTACAAAGTGCTTTACAATAAAAACAAATCATACAAATAAAAAACAAAGATATAACAAGATAAAATCATTTGAATAGCTACAACAATTAAAATCAGTTAAGAAAAAAACATAAGATAAAAGTGAGTCTTAAGAAGAGATTTAAAAGATGATACTGAGTTTGCCTGCCTGAGATCTCCAGGCAGGGTCATGCTGAGGGGCACTACAGCAAAGGCCCGGTCACCTTTAGTGACAAGTTGAGATTTTGAAAACATTAGTAGGGCCCTGCTGGGAGATCTCAAACAGCAGTCAGGCTCATATGGAGTTATCAAGTCACAGATATAGGCAGGAGCCAAACCATTCAAGGCTTTAAAAACAAACAGTAAAATCTTAAAATCAACTCTGAAACTCACAGGTGACCAGTGAAGGGCAGCAAAGTTTGGTGCAATGTGGTTGCTTCTCTCAGTACGAGTTAAAAGCCTGGCAGCAGCGTTTTGTATTGACTGCAGTCTTTGGATGTTTCGCCTGCTGATACCAGAATAAAGTGCATTGCAATAGTCAGGTCTGGAAGAGATAAAAGCATAGATGACCTTTTCTAGGTCTGCAGAGGAAAGGAATGGCCCGATCTTGGTTAACTGTCTCAGTTGGCGCAAAGCAGAACTGCAACACTTTCTGATTTGGTGTCATTCAACTGCAGGAAATTTTTGGACATCCAATTTTTTATTTCAGCAAGGCAGGACATAATGCAAGAAACATCAGTGATGTCAGGCATTAACGGGACATACAATTGGGTGTCATCAGTGTAGCAATGGAAATCGATGCCATGTCTACGTGTGATTTGCCCCAGGGGTAGCATGTAAATCGTGAATAAGAACAGACCCAAAATAGACCCCTGGGGGACTCCACAGAAAAGAGGAGCACAAAAGGAGGAGGAATCTCCAAGTATTACGGAGAAGGACCTGTTAGGCAGATAGGACACAAACCAGTCCAGAGCCATATCACTGATGCTAAAATGGTTCTTCAGACGGCTGATTAAGACATGGTCCACTGTGTCAAAGGCTGAGCTGAGGTTGAGGAGAATTAAAACAGTGTACAAGCCTGAATCGGCTGCAAGCAGTAATTCATTGATGACCTGGACCAGAGCAGTCTCAGTGCTGTGTAGGGAGCAGAAACCAGATTGAAATTTTTCCAGAATTTGATTGCTGTTCATGAAAGAAATCAGTTGAGAGGAGACAATTTTTTCTAAAGGCTTCAATAAAAAATGGCAGTTTAGAGAATTACTTAAAACAGAGGGATCAAGAGAGGGCCTCTTTAAGAGGGGGTAAACAGTGGCATGTTTAAAATAGGATGGGAAAACACCACTAGACAGAGAGCAATTAATAATGGCTAAACTATCTGAACCAACTGTCTGAAATACAGCTTTTAAAAGCCAAGTGGGAATGCAGTCTGAAGGACAGGTGGATAATTTTCAAAGTGCAACAGTGCATTCCAGAGTTGACATAGATATTTCACTAAAATGGGTTAATGATGAAGATGGGCAGAAGTCAACATCAAGCTCTCTGAATTCAGTGTTGAAGTGCTGCCAAATCTCCACTATTTTGTTAAAAAAGTTCTTAAGAAGTTCTTCACATCTCTCTGGGAAAGATTCAAATGGCTGGCTAAGCCGGTGACCAATCACAGAATTTACAGTTTTAAAAAGGATTCTGGGATTATGGCCCTGTATAGCGATCAGTTCAGAAAAATAGGTGAAATAGAGAGCAACTAAAACATTGCAATGTTCAGCTTTATTTAAAGTGTGTCATTCCTTATCATACAGACATGACAACTCAGTGAAAATATTTGATCGACATGGGCAGAGGAGGAATGACCTCAGCCTTCCAGGGTAAGTATGGCAGCATGCCACTTTTACTTCTGTGGACTATTTCAGCTTAGATTGCATAACCAAAAGATGTGTGCTGATTACCTGTGGCTGTTAAAAGTCTTTTCAGTCTTTCTCCTCTTTCTCTCCTCTCTCTTGCTGCCTCCAGGCGCTGCGTGGCCATGGACTGGGATAAGGATGGGGACATTCTGGCAGTGATAGCCAAAAAGTCCAGCTCCATTTATCTCTGGGACCCCAACGTCAATAAGACGACCCAGATAGACAGCGGCATGAGGTGGGACAGGCACTTCAACACACTCTTATTTCCCAAAGAGGGGGGTGTTAGCATTTGCGAAATTCTCTGATATAGATTCCCCTCCTAGCCTGTTATTGGCCTGATAATTGATGCCAGTATTAGTGGGTTCCTAATTCCAGCTTGTGTTGTTCAACAGCACCAGCAACAGCATTACCTGTTTTATTACAGGCTACAATATTCTAACAGTGATTGATGGTCATCTCAAATTTTTAGCTAGATGTTACTTTTTTCCCTGCTTATGTTGGTTTCTATAGCGATCAGATGTCCTTCATCTTGTGGTCAAAGACCAGCCCACTGTTGGCAGTAGGGACGGCTAAAGGAAATCTGTTGATCTACAACCAGCAAACCTTGCGCAAGATCCCTGTGCTGGGTAGTGCTCAGATACACGCGCACACACACACACACACACACACACACACTGGCTACTTGACTGTGGTTTTATCATTTTCCAGTCTCTTTTATCAATTCTCTCTCCTCTCCCTCCCCACACACACATACAGGTAAGCATACCAAGAGGATCACATGTGGGTGTTGGAGCAGTCAGAATCTGCTGGCGCTCGGCAGTGATGACCGCTCGTTGACCGTTAGCAACCATGAGGGGGACACCATCCTGCAGGTACAAACACATGCACATTGTTTTTCATTGAATACTGTTAGAAATAGGCCTGATCTTGGAAGAATGAAAATTTACACATGCAAAGTGACAAATAATTACCAGTGCAAGCATCAGATTTCTTTTTCCAGCAGTCAAATCACCTTCAATATGTAGATCACGAACATTACAAGCCACCAACAGTAAATACTGGAGTGATCATGTGTGATAGAGAAGTGTTTGGTAAATAATAGAGCTGAGGTGAACAGACAGCTGCATATCGGAGCAGGCAGAGGAGGAGTAATAAGAAAGAGGACTGGGTGTACCTTTCTTGCCATCTTGGTAACTTTTTTTTTCTAGACAACACTGCGCGGTGATCCTGCTGACATTTACTTCTCAGTGATGAAGACAGATGAGAGGTCCTCTTCTGGAGAAAGCACCGTAAGTGTGTGTGTGTTTATGCCTGGAAGTGAAGAATTGAGAACAGCACATTCATCCCTAGAGCTACACATTAGCTATTAAACCCCTTCGAAGCCCTACTACATAACCCCCTGGTAATTGTGTATTTGTGTTCTCGAGGCAGATTGATGTCAGGGAGGCTGATACACTTCACAAAATATTTTTCTATAGCCATGTCTATCCTTTATTAACTCATATTTAAGTAATATTAAAAATGAAATGTAAGTTGTATTGTTAAAATGTAACTTTAACTTTAAATCTTGACTTCATTATGTCACACAATTGAAGTGCACTGTGTAGGACAGATGAGTGTGACATTTAAAGGAATATTTCCACTTAATTCAAACCTCTTCTAAAAGGAGATGCTCATGCAAATCTGTAAGGTTAACAAACTGAAGTAACACTAAAGCAAAATATTGTTTTGAAGATTAATGTAGAGTGTACAAAGGAGTGCGTTATGGAAGTTTCTGGGATGATGTCATCAGACGTGCTCACCTGCCTCTGACCTTTGACCTGTCAGGTGAGCTTGTCCGTGGAGAAGAAGACGCTGCTCCTTTTCAAACTCAACGACCCCGAAAACCCCATAGAACTCTCCTTCCAGCCTCAATATGGAAGCATCGTCTCATACCACTGGTAGCGCGCACACCCACCACACACTTGTGCACACAACCGAAGATCGCCTTGAATCAGGGCAGTGAGATATTTGTACTGAATGTTGTTCTCCCCCCCTGTGCCCCACCTCCAGGTACAGTGATGGATATATACTGATTGGCTTCTCTCATGGCTACTTTGTGGTTATTTCCACCCACATCAAGGAGATGGGGCAGGAGCTGTACCAGGCTCACAACCACAAAAACAGCCTCAACAGTGTGGCCATTTCCCTGGCCTTAAACAAGGCTGCCTCCTGTGGGGACAACAGGTATACGCTCGCTGTGAGAAGGAGACAAGTATGATGGTTCAGCAGGGCTCGGCAATGTGGACAAAATCAATTATGATATCTGATTGAAAACCTCAATATTTTAACAGAATTGTAGGGACGGCTGTCAGTGCTTTCATAAGATATTTATGTATAAGATGTTAAACAGTCATTAGTAATGTGGATATGATGGCCAAGCAGGTAGAGGCAAATAAGAGAGAGAACTGAACTGAACTGAACTGTCTAATAAGTTCAGAAAATTGCATCCCTTAACTGTAATGCAGCTTTTAAAACCAGAACAAGATGACACTAATGTCACAATCACAATGTTATCCCAGATGATATCTAGTCTTATATTGTGATATCAATTCACTTCATTTGTTTCCATGTAAAATGGCTAAAGATGTGTGTGTGTGTTTGTGTCTGTGTGTTTGCAGCATAAAGATCCATGAACTGTCTGAGCTCAAAGACGTCAGCAACATAGTTCATCTGGACGACGAGACTAAAGGTGAGACCGTCCTCGTAGTCAGCAGCAGTGCCAAAGAGCCACTCTGAATGCAGCTGAGTCAACTCAAACTACGTCCCCCCCCCCTGCAGGTCTGGACCAGTTGAGCTGGACAGATGATGGCCAGCTGCTGGCAGTGTCCACCCAGAGAGGGACCGTCCATGTCTTCCTGACCAGGCTGCCCATCCTGGGGGCCAGCTTTGGTACCAAGCTGGCCTACCTCACCTCCCTGCTGGAGGTCACTGTGTCCAACCAGGTGGAGGGGGTGAGGACACACAAACATGCACACGCACGCATGCACACACACACACACACACACACACACGCTCGGCTGGCCTGGGAACGCCTTGGTGTCCCCCCCGGAAGAGCTGGAGGAAGTGTCCAGGGAGAGGGAAGTTTGGGTGTCCCTGCTCAGGCTGCTGCCCCCGCGACCCAGCTCCGGATAAGCGGTAGATGATGGATGGATGGATGGATGGACATTCCTAGATTACCAACATTACAGGGACCAATGTGATGTCCTAACAATATTCCTGTGACCCTAAATTAATTATATAAGAGAAACGTGTTCGAAAAAGAAATAGAAAAGTCAGAGCGAAGGAGATTTTTTTTTTTAAATGAGAACTAATTAGAGCGATTTGAAGAGGGAGACAGGTGAGGATGGTGGGGACAGCCACTCCTGAAGCTGAAGCGTGTCACCCTGTCTGTTTCATGGTACTAGGGGGAGTCTTGCTGAACATACAGGGTGGTCTTCAGCCCCTCTCTCTTGTGTCTCTCAGGAGAATCTTGTGGCCATAGAAGTAGAAGTGGAGCCCACTTTCATTGCAGTGGGACCGTACCATGTGGCTGTGGGAATGAACAACAGAGCCTGGTTCTACGCCCTGGTAGACCAAGATCCTGGTGTGTAACGTGAATTATGTTATGGTGTACGTGTGTGTGTGTTTGTACATTGATGAATGGGAGGATAGATATGCCTGCATTTTTGTGTGTCGCCCAGGTTTTAACAGTCTGAAGGACATTGAGTACTTGGGGACGATATCCAGCATGTGCCTCAATGCAGACTACGCGGCCGCATTGTTTGAGGGAAAAGTGCAGCTGCACATGGTGAGTAGTCTCTGTGTGTGCGGATGTCTGTGCCTTATTACGGCGATCAGATGTGTTCAGGCTTTTCCCCAAGTGTGATCAGACACCTGCATGTGTGTTTCAGATTGAAGGCAAGGGCAAGGAGAAGAAGAAGCAGATGAAGCTGTTCCCAGACGATGACAGAAAAGATCGGATCCTTTGCCATGCGCTCACTGAGGACTTCCTGTACTACGGCACTGACGTAGGGCTCATCACACCTCACCACAACCACACAGCCTTGTTTGGATTAACTTTACAGGGTTTCTTTATGGGGAACACTTTCCCATTTTTTACAACTTTTCCTATAGCTTAGCATCATAGTCCCTTCCCAAATGCACTCATTGATAGGGCTGTTAATTGCTGTGTCCATCCCCAGTCCATCCCCTATGTTGTCTTTCCTTCCTGCTCTTGGCTCCTCTCTCTTTCATTCTACGCCCAATTAGGTCTTCTTCTGCCAGTTTGTTTTTGTCCTCCATCTGTTGTCGTTTCATTATCTTTCTTCCTGTCTTACAGCCTCCTTCCTTCTTTGATTCCTCCTGACACTTTTCTCAAGTAAATGTGTTTCACTCACTGTTCACTGTCTCCTCTGCCAATGGAAGTTATGATCACTCTCTCTCTCTCTTCAGTTGGGCAGCGTGGTGTGTGTGATGCTGGAGGACTGGCAGACGCTGAGCAGCTACAGCCACTTGGTGGGTGTGAGGAAGGTCTTCCCCGGCCCCAGCGGCACACAGCTGGTCTTTATTGACGACAAGAGCGGCGGCTTCCTACTCTCCACCGCCAACGTCAGTACACAGGATTACTCGATTAATCCATGCATGCACACAGCCAAACACACATGCGCACATATGAGTGGTTCATGTTCATTTGCACTTTGATCAAACAAAGTAGTTAAAAAGTAATGAAATGCCATAGCAGGAAGAGATGTAATCAATAATTTGTGTAAGTGAGCTAAAATCAAATGCACTGAATAACAGATTCTGAAGGAATTTTATAATTAATTGTGGTAAAATTAACTCACTCATGTCTGAGTGAGTCATCATGACCTTGTGGATTCCACAAGGTCAGCTCATGGCCTTTGTTGCATACCGTCCCTTCTCTTTAGCCGATCACTTCTCAAACACCTTAGGTACATTTTTAGTCATTTAGCTGACAGTCTTTCTATGTCTTTGTAATGTTTGAATTGTATGGCGTTTGTGTGGACCCAAGGGGGAGTAGCTGCCCCAACTGTAGCAGCTAATGAGATCCTCAGTGTAATTTGGAGTGATACTTTATTAAAGCTAATTAGTACAGATATACTTTTTATTACAGGATATGCAATATAAACTAATAATCTGCTCTCAAGACAACACTTGGCCTCGGTCTCTTTTCTGTTAATAAGGAGAAGGAC
>OMKZ01055659.1:14268-29303 GCA_900302535.1 Neoniphon sammara
AGCAATGTATGTGTGTGCGTGTGTGTGTGTGTGTGTGTGTGTGTGTGTGTGTGTGTGTGTGTGTGTGTGTGTGTGCAAGAGACAAAAATAGCTTATATTAGGTAATTTCCCAGAATTTTTAATTTAATTTAATTAAAAAATTAAATAATTTAATTAATTGATTTGTCCAAAACAGATCTCTTTTGCCCATCCAGGCGTGATATCACCTCGTCACAAAGTCTGGCATTCAGTTAGTTTCTATTCGTTTTATATTCTATTCAGGTCTCATGAATGTACAAACAGATGCTAATCATAAGTAATAGCTAGGATCAAACTGATGACTTCAGCAATCATAATGTGTGTGTGTGTGTGTGTGTGTGTGTGTGTGTGTGTGTGTGTGTGTGTGTGTGTTAGATGAGGAGAGACCTGTTGCATTGGGACAGCGCTTTGATGCTGGCCAAGAGACTCGCAGAGGACCAGATTCCCTTTATATCCAAAGAATATGCTGTCCACCTGGAGTTTATGTAAGTGCACACACACACACACACACAAACACAGACACTCACTCACACAACATTTAGTAGAACTGATCTATGTCTACCATCTCTGTCTTTCTCTTTGCAGTGGAGACTATGTGAATGCACTGTCACACTATGAGAAAGGCATGACCCACGACAACAAAGTAAGTTCGATACATCTGATTGGCTAATACGCTGAAAATCAATTGCATCTCCTTTCTACTTTTTTATACTGTCTCATAATCTACACATGTCCATTATCTTAAGGGTTAGAATATCCATTTAACAAAACAATGTCAGTGGTTCAAAGCCCAGTTAGTACAGTTTGTCCACCAAATTTCATGCATGAGCTAAATGCATTCAGTCTGTTGGCCAGTAACCTTTTTGGAATTAAAGACGTTGTCATGGTAAATTATCTGCTCAGTCTGTATTCAGATTGCATGCTGTCAGACATGCTGTTAAACTTCTTGGTACATTTTTATTTAAATATGTTAAATTCATATCTGTGCTGAACCAAATGTCACAAATGCCAGAAATGCCAGTTACATTTTGTCCCCTGCTTTTGTTTCTTGTGCTTGCTCTTTGCACTGAAACCCTAAAGTCACAGTTTCTTGTTAGATTAACCATCTGAATCCACTAAAGTCATTAGTCAAGTCAGCTGACCTTCTCTCCAGCCCTGTTTTGCGTCCCGTACATTACTTCCTCTCAGTGTCCAAATGATTATTTTTTTTCATTTACAAGGTGTGTATGAACCTCAATTGCCACTTAGTGACTGTATTTCTAATTGTAATCGTACTCTGTATCGCTACCAAGTCTGCTTTCTCACCTCTACCTCCTCCCGCCTCCCTACATCCCTCGCTGTGTAGTTCCAGGAGCACGACGAGGCGTGCCAGGCGGGCGTGGCCAGGATGTCCATCCGGATGGGTGACATCAGGAGAGGAGCCAGCCAGGCCATCCAGCACCCCAGCAGAGTCCTGAAGAAGGAATGTGGAGCCATACTGGAGAGCATGAAGGTAGAGTCAGCTTTATGTTCCCCCACCCTCTCTTTCAGGATTTGTTGTTCTACTTGTAGTAGAAGTGGAAGCTGTAAGTTGTGGTAAAAAAAAAAAAAAATCTTGTGGGTGGAGGATCAGAGCAGAATCTAGGTACTATCTGTGTGTGTTGAAGATTATGAACATCTTTGTGAGTATCTGAGAGAGCACAGCATCATATACTTATTTTGAGTGTTTGAGATAAAAAAAAAATTGCACTTTACTCATTTCTGCTTTTATGTTTTCCTGTTATTTTATACAGCAATACTCAGAGGCGGCTCAGCTGTATGAGAAAGGCCAGTACTATGACAAGGCTGCATCGGTCTACATCCGCTGCAAGAACTGGTGAGACAAAAAAAAGAAAACCCAACAAACAGACTTGTCAAATGTCCCTTCACCCTCTGACTTCATGTAACTCCTCACTCAGGGCGAAGGTGGGAGAGCTGCTCCCACACGTCTCCTCTCCCAAGATCCACCTGCAGTACGCCAAGGCCAAGGAGATGGACGGCAAGTAAGTTCTCTGCCTGTTTGCTTGTACGTCTGACTGTCTCCTGTCAAGACAGTGAAAGGATATATTTGAAAAAGAAATAGTATGTTATAGTATAGTATATGATGTAGTGTGTGTATGTGTGTGTGTCAGGTATAAGGAAGCAGCACAAGCCTATGAAAGCGCAAAGGACTGGGACAATGTTATTCGCGTGCTGCTGGACCACCTGAACAACCCTGAGGACGCCGTCCGCATCGTCAGGGAGACGCAGAGTGTCGACGGAGCCAAGATGGTCGCAAGGTAGGACAGACAAGCGCAGACATACACACACATGCACTCATACACACAGGTTTGTGTTACTGTACTGGTGAGGACTTAACTGTAACCCTCTCAACTACAGTACATGTCTAAGGATGATAAGAGAAACAATAATGATCAATACTGCTGTTTAGTATCGATAGTATCAACACAACTTGATCTGTCACCCTATAACACAGTTTGCTTTCTCTAATGCAGCCTTAGCCTGTATGTTTAAATTATGAATTATAAATTAAAATAAATCAAAATAGATTAAAAATGATAAATTATTTATACAGTTCTTCTAATTTGAAATCAGTAGCTTTGTCATCAGCTTTGTTTTCTACTTGAAGGCTACAGGCCAGTGTTCTTATTCAAATGTTGCAATACATAAAGTTTCTTTTTACTTGTTAAGATTTTTACAAAGGTTTTAAGTAAAGCAATGTGTGCTGAATGGGATTTCTGTTTTTCTGTGATGTCAAATCAGGTATCAAGAATCACAGAATTTCACTGGTATTGGTATCAACTACCAATGTTGGGATTGTGACACCCTTATGCTTATCCTCAACGCTTACCCTAACCAAGTCCTAACCCTTAAGAAATGGTTCACAGGATTTTTATCTCTCTACCCTTGTGAGGACGTGATGTCTCTTTGTCTCCAAATAAGGAGATTAGTCTTGTGTTCATTGAAGAGAGTGTGTTTTAAGTAGTTTCTGTTGTTAGTGCTGGCCCACAATAAACGTTACACACATACTCTGTGAAACACCCTTAATGGTTGTCCCTGTTTAGCCTTACCCAGTAATGTGCATGCAGTTCATGTCTTAGCAGCAGTGATGACACTGGTATAAAGAGGTCTGTTAGAGCTCAGATAAGAAGATTATACTTGGACTCCCACACACACAGATCACAATATTATCTTTCTGATATTGAGCTCATCAGACTGCCATGGAAAAAAAACCTACTGAATCTGTGAAACCAAACCCTGTTTACCCTGTCTGCGTTGTCCATTTATGCAATTGACATTTACATATGTCTCTGTTTGTGGGTGTGTGTGTGTGTATATGTGTATGTGTGTCCCAGGTTCTTCCTGCGGCTTAATGACTACGGCTCAGCCATCCAGTTCCTGGTCTTGTCTCAGTGCAACGATGAAGCCTTCCAGCTGGCACAGCAGCATGGGCAGATGGAAGTCTACGCAGACATCATTGGTCAGTCTGTGTGTTTGTGTGTAGAGTATGTGGAGTGTAGTACACAACTATAAGGAATATTAATTGCATGACTCTTCGGGGGTGTGTGTGTATGTGTGTAGGCTCTGAGGCGACTCAGGAGGACTACCAGAGCATTGCTCTCTACTTTGAGGGGGAGAAGAAACACCTGCAGGCTGGAAAGTTCTTCCAGAAGTGCGGCCAGTACAGCAGAGTATGAGCTCTCAGCCTCTAATTCATTTTTTATGCATTCAGTCATACATTTATTCCTACATTCAGAGAGCGATCGATTCACTCATTTATTTTTATGTGTATATATTGATCCCTCCACTGATTCATTCCTGTATTTGCTGAGTCAGTCGGTTTCTTCTCTCTCTGTCCTGCCGTCTGTCTCAGGCCCTGAAGCACTTCCTCAAGTGTTCCAACAGCGATGACAACCTGGCGGTCGAGATGGCTATAGAGACGGTGAGATGCTTGTGTCTTTTTTTAACTGTTTACACCCAGAGTACATCAGCATGAGTTATGAGTTGACATGCATGTTCCCTATTCAAAATAATGAATATCCCAGTGCTTGTGTACATATATTTTGTCATTGATTTGAGTGTGTGTGTGTGTGTGCTTGTGTGTGGGTGTTACAGGTGGGCCAGGCCAAGGACATGTCTCTAACTAACCAGCTGATAGATTACCTGATGGGGGAGAGCGACGGTATGCCCAAGGTAACCAATACAGTGCAATTTTGAACCAATCTGTGAGAGCTGCCCATTTTTGTTATATTTGCAATGACTCCATGCACTGTTGAAGACCATTTATTTGTATGATTTAGTTTTGTTCTACCATTCATTCTCCTTCTTGCTATCTCTCTTTCTCCTTGTCCTGTGTTTGTGTAGTCTCTCTCAGTGAGTAGCGTACAAGTGTGTTTGAGTGCATTTTTAGGTGCATGTGTGTGCACAGATGCTGCCTTTGTTTGGCCAACAGTCACAACAACAGGAAATCACATTGCTCTTTTGTCCCGCTCTTTATCCTCGATTCTGACGTTCCCATGTTCATATGGGGTTTGAAAAGTGCGTGACTGATACTAGCAAAAGACTTTACTCTAAATCCACTTTGGAGTTTAAAATCGGAAGACTGGCTCATTGTCAGGGATGTGTGACACTCGATATGTGAAACTTACATCCTTATCAAACCTGATGCTCTATACTTAGTTTTTATATTTATAAAAGAATGGAATTTGGGTACTCTGCCAACAGATCTGTGGTCAGAGAGCTAATAGGAGCTGTAAACTGTTTGTTTTGGCAGAGTTTGTCTGTATGACAGGCAGGTGGGCCATTAGACTCAGTATGCAAACTAACACGTGTGTAGGTGTGTGTGTTATAGCCTATGTATGTCCATAGTATCCACTAACACGTTTGCATTGTAGAGATCAAGCCTTTACTTAGAATGTGTTGAGCACTGCCGTAGTACATCAGTGTGTTTAGCGTGAAACTGTCCTATCCTTCAGCTTGCTCTGAGCAAGGTGAAGGAAGACAGTGTTGTGTTTACTAGACAGCTGGAATTTAAAGAGAGAGTGAGAGAGAGAGAGAGAGAGAGAGAAAGGTGGCGAGACGGTGAGAGCGAGACTGTTTTCTGAAATGCTGACAATTGGCTGACTTGTGTCTCCGCCCCTTCCCAGGATGCCAAGTACCTGTTCCGTCTCTATATGGCACTGCAGCAGTATAGGGAGGCTGCTCACACCGCCATCATCATCGCCAGGGAAGAGCAGTGTGCAGGTGCTCATACAGTCACACAAACCACAACTATGTAGTGCAACGAATAAAGCACCCCTCACATCCTTAATTGTGCGTTTCTCTTCCTGTTGTAATGGTGTGTGTTACAGGGAGCTACCGTAATGCCCACGATGTGCTGTTCAGCATGTACACAGAGCTGCAGGCCCAGAAGATCAAGATCCCTGCTGAGATGGCCACCAATCTGATGATCCTGCACTCCTACCTGCTGGTCAAGGTCCTTACAGCTGTAGCAGCTAATGCTAATAACTGTTCACGTGCTGTCACACACACAAATAATGCTTGACAGGATGTTATTTACTGTACTCATGATGGTGAATTGTCCAGGTACAAAGGCTGTCAAGCATCATTGAAGTAACATTCAGTAATCTTAGGTTTAGGTATAGGTTTTATTAGCACAATAGTAATCATACAAAAAAGGAAAGTAACAGACAGACTGTGCGGATGAGATACAAAAAACAAACAAACTAAAAGCTCACAAAAGTAGTTCACCCATAAGACAAAAAAGCAGAACTTCAATGACAAACTAGACAGTAACTAGATCAAAGACCTAACATAAAAAGAAAATAATAAAAAGAAACTGCAATATGTCGTTGCATTTGTTAAAGAAAAGTTTTCATTTACTTTCTTTGTAATTTCTACTCCACTGTTAAATATTGTTGCATTTGCCATATCCATGTCGCATAAGTGTAGTGTAGTTGACTTCATCAATGACATGTTTTTCTGTAGATCCATGTGAAGCGAGGGGACCACCTGAAAGGCGCGCGCATGCTCATCCGAGTGAGCAACAACATCAGCAAGTTTCCTGCGCGTGAGTTACTGTCTTCATGTTTGGCTTCATTTCCCAACACCTAACAAATGCATGAGAAAAAAATTTGCGTTCATCTGTAATGAATAAAAACCGTATCAAATACATGTGTATAAAAAATTGCTTGTGTGTGTGTAGACATCGTGCCCATCCTGACGTCAGCGGTGATCGAGTGTAACCGTGCCGGGCTGAAAAACTCAGCCTTCAGCTTTGCCGCCATGCTGATGAGACCGGAGTACCGCAACGACATCAACCCCAAGTACAGGAAGAAGATCGAGGCCATGGTTCGGTGAGCGACAAGCATGTACACACCTCCTCCACCTCTTCACTTACACGCCCTTTTATTTTACCTTCCCATGCTGTTTCCCCATCTCCTCCCTCCTTTTAAACACTCTCACTTTGTCTCTGCTTCTATCTCCCGTAATTACCTATGCCAAGTGGGCGTGGCAGTGGGTGCGTTTGTTAGTTTTTGACAAAGATATCTCAAAAAGTTATTTACAGATTTACACAAAACTTTCTAAGAAATTTGGTCATGAGCCAAGGAAGGGTTGATTAACTTTTCATGGCAAACGGCTAAAAGGGGGAATGGCAGTGGGCGTCTTAACTTAAAAATTGTGCATAACTACCGAAAAGATTGAATTTTTTTTCTTTTTTTCCTCACATTTCTCTGACTCTGCCTTCCACTGCTTCTGAATCCCTCTCTGTCCTGTTCACTCACTTTACTTCTCTGTCTGCTCCATCTCTCTCTGTCCAGTCGGCCAGATACGTCAGAGCTGGAGGAGGAGACGACTCCATGTCCCTTCTGTGGCTTCCAGCTGCCACAGAACGAACTGCTGTGCATCTCTTGCAAGAACAACCTGCCTTACTGCATTGCCACGGTACACACACACCAAACACAAACACATGTGCACTGACATGTACACACACTGTACTTTTACCAAAATATTCCTTAGACTCCCCGTCCTTTATTCTTGCTCTCTATGACCAGCAGTTCCCTTTTTCATTTTCCCAGGGTCGACACATGCTGAAGGAGGACTGGTCTGTGTGTCCTCACTGTGAATTCCCTGCTCTCTACTCACAGTTCATTCTGTAAGTGAGAAACATGCATGTAACTGCAGACAGTAATTGTACCTGTCTTATTGTCATTCACCAATACCCAATTTCACATTTTCCTATAATCAGAAACACTGCATTGTAAATATATTTTGGATCATAAATAACACTCCTCATCAAAATGTGAAAACAGAGACCCAATGCTCTTATTGGTGTTGCCATAAATAGATAAAAACTGGACTAGCTACTCCCTTTTTGGTTTTGACATTTCTTTAAAGACACAACTCATTCAATTGTACTAGTTTCCCTGCTTCTCTGGACATTATTTTTTCCCTTCTTCTGTTGTTCTAGTCACATTCCTGTTCCTGATTGAATGAATACTCAACGTTGACAGAATGGACTTTTCTTTAGCTTTTACATCCCAGTGAGCTTTATTGCACAGCAGGGCTGACAGTTAATTACATAACTGGTTTTGTCTCTTAACATCCATCAAAATAATCCTGACACTCCTGATTATTGTTTTAAGAGAGATTTGTTCACGTTCACAAATCCACACTGAACTGTTCATCTGAATGAATGAAATCAGTGTGTGAAAGCAGACTATCCTTTCTAACTCATGAAATGAAATAGATTTGAGGTTATGTTTGTATCTTTTTCTCTTTGTGTGTCCAGGCTGCTGGAGACGGAGAGTGTGTGTCCCATGTGCTCAGAGAGCCTCAGCGCAGAGCAGGTGAAGAAGATCTCTGACTGTTCCAGCTATCTGCAACCTGATCAGCTGGAACAGTGATGTAAAAACAAGTACGCATATGTAAATATTCATACATCACCCCAGGAATTTAGGGTGAAGGATTTTTATATGTTTAAATACTTAAACGGGCACAAATTAAATAAAAAAAATCAGTGTGTATTTATGAAAGTAATGAAGCTTGTTGTCCACTTTGTTTTCTTTTGTGTTCACATTTGAAAATTGTCTGATTACCTGGACTTTTTGCTGAGTCTATACTGCTTTTTTACGTTTTAAATTTGCACTGAAATCCGAGAATTCATGTGTATATCGGCTTTTTTTTTAATCAAGCTATTAAGAATATCAGAAATCAGGCAGAGTTAGATATAATTTTTTTTTAAATCAGTTCATATCTCTGAGTGAAATGGAAAAATGTGATCAACTAATTTCCAGTTCCATTTTTGTTTTTTTCTTGTACATGTCTTGTCATCAGTATCATCAAGCAGTTTCACCTTCCTCTCCACTTCAGCAGCCATTTCATCTACCATTCACATTACTTTGTGTTTTGGGGTAAGCTTAGACACCTTTAGCCTGAATGTGCCTTGTTCCAAGTTTTTTGGCACTCAAACATTTCTTGCAGAACTTCTTTAGCCTTTGAAATCTCTTTTGTCCAACATTAAGGCTCCTTAATGAAACTACCTTTACACATTTTGCTCTTGCTAAGGTGAGATGCTCAGACTTTATATTGTATGCCACTCATATTTGATTAGGTTATCTGTCCTACAAGTGAATTGGAGTGCTGCACTGACTCTGACATCTTTAATATTTCCTGAAACTGTAGAATCAGGTACTCTAAGTCCAACACTAAACCTTGATGTTTTTATTCATTTGCCATTGCTGTTGGCCATGTGATTTTTATTTTATGGCTTCATAGTTCAGTTTAAGTTGAGCATTTATTGGACCTGGTGTCCAGCTGTCGAGTCACAGGGCTGTAGTTTGTTTTTAAATATGTGTGAGCAGAATCATACGTGTTGGACATATTAAATAGCTCTTTGATTGCATTGCATAGACTGAAAGGCAGCTCAAAGTCACAGTGGATTTCTCAAAATGTAATGGCTTTCAGGGTGCAGTCAGGTTGTCCGAGTTTCTGCCTGTATAAGAAAACTGAAATCAGTTATACGGCAGGTTATCTTTGTTGTAGAGCCTGGGTCATCAGATCGGTTTCATACCAGAATCAGGGGACTGTCTGTCAAATCCATGTGTAGGGCTGCAAAAGTGTCTGTGCTCAGAAAATTGTCCATGCTGTGTAAATATAATCCACTGTTGGTCAGACAGTCCACAGCAAATATATTTGAAATAGTTTGAACAGTAAACAATAAAGCACTGACAGGCCAGTCCTCACCAAATACTGTAGGATTTTGTAAATATCAGTCTAGGTGGAGCAGAATGGCATTCACTTGACCTTTAAAAAAAATAAACAATATATATTGATTGAATCCTGACCTGGACACAACCCAGGCACACTGGATACAAGCGATGTAAAAAGACAGAGGCAGAGAGGGGAAAATATAATGCAGACACAAACTGAAGTTATTACAGCAGGAGACACAAAACAGACATTTTCAGGCCAAACACTAATATACTGTGATGTGATGTGATCTCAAGAATTAAATGTTAACAAAATGCAGTTAAACGCCAGCCTAAAATTATGCTACTTCATTTTTCAAAAATAAGCTCCATTAGTGTAGATTCCTGTTGTGTGATGACTGTCAGCCTCCTGGAGCGCGGCTGCCTTTTACTCATACTACACAAGAAACAAAAACTAAACAAATCAATCACTGACACTCAAGCTGGAGATTTCTCTATTAATCTTTATGATTTTTTTATTCTTTATTTATTTTTTTTTTACAGAATTTCCATGTACAAGAAAAGATGCTCCCTGGTCATCAAAGTGCTCACTATAGAAAGCCAAAGTAATATTATTGTATCAAGTTCCACTCTATTAGTAGTAAAAAAGTAACAGTCTTTCACACTACAGTTACATTATTTACAGCCTCAGCACTTGAACCACAAACGGGTGACTTTAGAAACAGGCTGCGCTCCTGTAGAGGCACTACAGCAATGTGTAGGGGAGCAGACATGATACTGGATGGGATGGGCCGATCGATGATGTCATTTGCTCAGTGTGGAGATATTACAGGAAGTAAAAAGAGGAGAGACTTATTTCTCAGCTGCTGTGGACAGAGTCAAGTGTTTGGATCACTTGCTGTTAATGACTTGTCCAGTTTCTCTATTTTGCAAGGCTCATTAAAGAATCAATAAAAGCCTTAGGAGGAAGTGCAGAGAAAATATTAAGAGTCTGTGTGGGGGGGCAGGCAGGGACTGTGTGTTCTCCTCCACTGGCCGTAGCTCATTTCGTAGCCTTGCCCTTCCCCTTCCCCTTGCCCTTGCCTTTGCCCTTCGAATCCTCTGCCTTTTCCTTCTTGGTCTCCTTGGCGGCTTTGGCCTTCTTCTGCTACAGGGAGGGAGAAATGACAGGGAGGTGATCAGATACTAACAGATGCTTTACTATGGGAACAAAAAAACCCAAAACAAAACAAAACCAAAAAACAACAGAACACTCAAACAGCTTTTGGCATTTTCAGTCAGTTGTTGAAAATGCCTTGAACTTGTGTGTGTCAATGGAATAAAAAGTGTTTTCACACTGTTCACACAACCCAAGTCGTCTGCAGTTCTTACTTTGATCATGGCGTCAGCAGTGACGTCTTCCTCCTCCGGTTCCTCGGCCTCCTGAGAATCCATGTCCTCCCCTGCCAGGTCAGCCTCCGCCCCGCCACCGCGGCGGCCCTTCTTCACCACCTGCAGAGAGTAGGGCGTCAGGTGGACCTCGCGGTTGTACGCCCGCGTGAAGGCTGCCTTCACCTAGGAAGAGAAGACAGGACAGGGGTGATGTCAGGACTTTATATGACCACAATACATATGACTTTAAAGGGGCCACGACCCGGGACAAGTTGGTCAGTCTTTCCTCTATCAGTGTATTTACATGTTCTGAAGTCATGTTAAACAGCTGCAGCATCTGGCAAATGCTAATGATTGAGGATAAGGCACATGGGGCTCATTCATTTTGTGATATTTCATCTCAGCTCATGTCTAGACTTGACTTATGAATTGGTGATCAGAGTTATTTTATCATCTTTGCTATCGATCCCGTTCCTCCCTCCTAACCTTGGGGTCCAGTTTGGAGTAAGGGTCGGGCTGTCCACCCCACACGCTGATCTCCATGATGTTGTCCACGTCCTCTTTGATGAGCTGGTAGTCATCCAGCAGCTGCACGGCCTGGCCGGCGCCGTCTGCCCCCAGCCGCTGAAGAGGGCTCAACAGTGCCCCTCGCAGGTAGGGCAGGTAGTCCTGGTTCACAGCCTGTTTGCTGCTCAGCGTCCTGAGGGAGGGAAGCAAATAGACGCAGGGAGAAAGAGGGGGAGCGGGGAACAGACACGGGTTCAGGGGAGGATGTGAAATAAAATCACTAGTGATCTTTCTCACTCTCTTGCTTTTTACTTACATGCAGTTTCTAGAATGCTGCGACAAAAACTTTTCAGGATCTATTTGCACACAGGTAACTAATGGTAAACAATTATGTCAATTATGTCGAAATCGCAAGATGGCTAAGTGCAATATGTATTCATTATTCCAACAATCAAACACTTGTATGCATGTGGAAATGTGGAAACAGCTGGAAGCGATGTATGTTTTACCCACTTCAGACTCATGTGAGAGGCCAGCTCCTGGACGATACGGGAATGTTTGTTAGTGGACGAGTATTTGCCCAGCCAGCTGGGGAAGGTGGGAAAGTTGTTCATGTAGCCTCGCATCAGCTCCCCTGGTAACACACTGGCATAGATGGCCTAAACAACACACACACACACACACACATATATATACAATGAACTTGTCTAAATTCTGGTATTACTCTGGTATAATACTTTGCGTGTCTGTGTGTGTGTGTTACCTGGGTGGGCAGCAGGGACCAGTTCTGTCTAGAGCGGATCTGTCTGTCCACCAAGTCTCCATCACTGATCGAATCGGCTGTCTTACTCAGCAACACCAGGTGAGACTTCAGATTACCGCTGAGGGGAAGAGACAGATGCACAGGAAAATGAAATGACACACATTAACCCTGACATTGATTAACAGCACCTCTTGACAAAATACACGGGGGAGTAAAGATTAAAGGTTCAAGTGTGTCAGCAGCAGTGTTGGGGAAGGAACTTTCAAAATTACTTTGGATTAAAAGTAGTATGATTACTTTACATTATAACTAGAGAGCACATCCCCTTTCCCCTCCCTCACCAGGCAGCTGCCGGTCGCACGTTCAGGTAGTTCTCTTGGACAAACAGCGGTGCGAGCGAGTAGTCGTGGAAGAAGAGGTCGGACTTGTCTATGAGGCTCATGTGGGCTGTCTCCTCCCCCGAGGAGAAGACCTTCCTGCAGACGTCGAAGGGACCCAGTTTCATGTCCTTGCGGGCGCTGGCAGCATCAGACTTGCACTGGTCGTACGTCATCACCTTGTCCTTGGCCGACCACATGCTGAGGTTGTGGAGCACCTGGGGGGGAGGAGGCACCGGGTAGCAGGGGGGACAAAGGTAGAGGGGTAGAGGGAGGCAGGTTTAGTCAAAACTGCACACAGGAGAAAGTCTACTGAGTTCAATGTGAACTAATACTATTATCCGTCAGCTTCTTTACCTGTCGGACGTCCTGATTGGAGGCTAGGATAATTTCATTGAGGGCCGGGGGCGGGATCTTTAGGCCTTCCTTGAAGGCTATGGACATCATGGCTCCCTGAAGAAGAGCACAAAGAGAGAAGTGGAAGTTGACTGAGTGAACTCTTGTTTCCAGTGTCATCATTACTTGTAATAAATACACCCTGTATAAAAGTGCAAAGCATTTTATACACACTTTTACTTGCTTTAAAAAACAAGTAGTTGTGTCAGAGAAGTTATACTACAGCCAACAGAGGACATTGTCATTATTAATAGTTCTTATGGACCAAAGTGACTGGTACACTTATTTTCTTGTATTCAACTCCATTCAAACATAATCCAAACAGCCAGCATACATGTTAATACCAGGTGTAATCTGCAAAAAAACCCTCCAACTTAAGTTATTTAGTCAGTCATAGTCACTGCTATTATACTACATTAGTATTATTTGTATATTTTTACATCATAATGTCAACAGCCTATTTGGACCGTATGCCAAACAATGCACAACTCTAATAAGCAATGTTACACTGCATGTCATGCTTTCCTTTAGTCTATCTAATTTAAAAAAAAAAACATCTTTACTTTTGTGGATTGTACTACTCTACCTGCCCTTTCAATTGCCCCTCAGGTACAAATAAAGTTATTTGAATTGAACTGAACTGAATAGTGTAGCAATCTTGTTTGAAATGAAAAAAAATCTGCGCGATAATCCCACTTGTTTCCAATGTTAATCAACTTTTTCCAGAATTTGCATTATTATCATTTTTTTAATACAAGTGGGCTGATCTTATTTAAACACATTCATACTTGTTCACTGAAAAAATGCTGCAACAAGTTAAACTGCATTGGAAACAAGTGGGATCATCTCTTCCCACTAGCAGATTTTTTGCACTTGTTTAAAAACAAAAAAAAATAAAAAAATAAGACTGAGGACTACACAATGTCTTAAGGTGGAGTATTTTGCAGGGTGCAGGGCTCAGTGTGTGTGTACCTTGATCTGCTCCACTCGGGGCCTCTGGAAGCGCAGGTCAAAGCAGTAGTTGGCCAGTGATCTGATCTTCTGGTGGTTACGATCGTTGCACATGCAGATGATGGGAATCTTGGACTGTTTGATCAGGCCAATCATCTCCTGCCGGGGGCAAAAGGTCAGAGGTCAGTGGTCAGTGCCAGGAAGAACGGCGCTGGACACAAAATATTATCAAAATAGCAATGAGGTCCTCCGTTCTTAGATTAAAATATGATCTGCTCCTCTTTTTAAATCTGTTTTTGTCTTTTTTAGCATGAAACCCCAGCCACACTAATAGAGAGGTGTGTGTGTGTGTGTGTGTGTGTGTGTGTGTACCTGTATTCCTCCGCGGTCCTCGTTCCCTGCCATGCCGTCCACCTCGTCCATGATCAGGACGTGTTTATCACTCACTGTCTGAGATGTGCCTGCACGACACACACAACAAGAGTTACACAGACAAACACATGCAGCTGCACCTATTTCATATTGCATGTCGTTTGTTTGTGCTTGTGTAAATCTGTCAGGGCTGCTGGGGGTTCAAGCCTCTATGAGCTAAGACACAGAGAAAAGAAACAGAGAAAGAGACTGTACCGCTGTAGAAGTTCTTGATGCTTGTGTTGTTGAGTGATTCAGCGATCACCTCCTTTAGGCTGTTCTTGCTGCGCGTACAGCTGGCATTCATCTCCACATAGCTGTAGCCCAGCTCCTACAGGCACAACCACACAGGGGTGAGGGCAAAATGAAAAACTGGGTCACAACGACAAACAAGGTCAAGGCAGAGTGTTCAAGGTTGAACTCGTCCCAAGTGGAAAACTTGGGTGCAGCTACGCACATAAACAGCATTCTAACGGCAAAGTACACACTTGCAAAAAACAGCAATGCAAAAAACAACCAAGACCAAAATATATATACTGTAGATGGTTGTGTGTGTGTGTGTGTGTGTGTGTGTGTGTGTGTGTGTGTGTTCAGACTGACCTCACAGACCAGGGCGGCTGTGGTAGTCTTCCCCACTCCTGGGGGTCCGGACAGCAGGGCAGCCTTGAATGATGATCCATCATCTTTCCCTCCAAACTTGCCAAACTTTGCTGCTACAGAGCAAGAATCGGCACAAAACCCAAAGTGTTACACACAAGCACACTGAAACTAAACAATCTTTGGTTACTTGGAGTGGAGGGGAGATGTACAGTTTTCCTCAAAGCTGTACATAATGAGCACGCAGACACACACAACCTCTCTCTCTCCTACCTGGTGGTTTGGCAGCTCCCCTGCTGTGGTGCCTGTGCCAGTTCTGTAACCAGCGTAGAAGCTTATTGGCACAGCTCTGGTCTCCCTGCTGGCCAATCACGGCCTTCAGACTGCGGGGGCGGTACTTGTCCACCCAAAGCA
>OMKZ01055659.1:29436-51609 GCA_900302535.1 Neoniphon sammara
CCCTGAGGCCCTGGCACCTCGGCTGTGGACCAGGCTGGTCTTGGACGGGCTGGGAGTGTGAGGTGACCTGGAGTTACCCTTGGAGGGAGAGATCTTCTGGGATTTGGGGCTGCTCTTTGAGGGCTGGCTTGTCGGGGTCCTGCTCTTGGAGGCCTTGATGTGTGAGATTAGAGTTAAAAATAAATAAGTAAATCAATACAAGATATACAATCATAATAAAAACCTTGCATAAATGACACAATTATAACACACCAAATTATAACCTTCTGGGCATAAATGATGCTATAACCTGTGAAATCATTTTGTAAGCAGCGTAATACACTGATCTATGTAGATGCATGTGTGTGTGTGTGTGTCCTGACCTCAGCCTCAGCAGCAATCTCATACTTGGATTTCTTTCCTGGTTTGGTTCTGATCAGCTCTAACAGGCCGTCCTCATCCAGGATCTTGGTGCCAAAACTCTCCGCCTGAGCAGTGAGGGAAGGCAGAGCATAAAGCCAAACTGCACACACACAGCTGGAGACAAAATAACACTTTAATCTGCATGGCATAACACGAGTGAGAGTATGGATAAGTGAACACATACACTAAATACTACAATTATTTTCACAGTTACACATCAACATGTATCAGACTGTACTACTAAGCCTCATCTGTATTAACTTGAGTGGAAATGCAGCAAAAATGCAGCATGGTGAAAAAAAATAAGATCTATAATAACCATTTAAGACATTTTAATACTACTTTTTAAGTATTATTTAAATTTAGATAACCTTGTTTTTAAGACCATTTCAGACCATTTCAGATGCCCTGAAAATGAATAAGTCTACTAAATCTCGAAGTCTGAGACTGTGTCTGGTGTGTCGTGATCTCAGGCTGCCTGGTCACCTTCTCGGTCTTGGAGGCTCCGCTGTCTCTGCCCAGCACCAGGTAGGTCGTCCTCTTGCTGACGTTGCCGGTCACTTTGCCGCCGTAGCGCTCGATCAGGGTCTTGGCATCATCCCTCTCCATGGACTCCAGCACCCCCGTCAGTACAAACACGCAGCCCTCCAAACAGTTGTCTGCTCCCTGGAAAACACACGCGCATACACACACCACAAATAAACGATTAGTGATTAAACATGAGACAATGGCTGTGCATCAGTGAATCAGCAAAATCAGCTGCAAAACAGCACCTCTAGAGCTGGAAGGACTTCAGAAAACCGGACTCTCTCTCTCTGTGCATTATCTTTTTGTACATTACCGTGGGTATTTCCTTGGAGCCCAGAGCTCGTGGTCCATCTCTGTTGAGGTAGTTTCTGAACGCTGAAGAGTTGGCTTTCTTCTTCTCTGCCATATCAGGACTAGTACTTGTGCTCTGACATGGAGAAAGGAGAACATTGTTTTCACCATGAAGAGGATGCACTGCTTTACTCATCAATAATCCTTTCAACAGACAGATGTTAACTTTCCCCTCGGCTCACCTCTGGTTTCTTGGGCGACGTTTTGAGTGCGGTGGGCGTGGTACCAGCGATCAGACTTCCTGTTTTGGGTGTGAACTTCATCTCCGTGCTGGAGGGAGTTACGGGCTCCTTCTTGGGCGAGATTTTACTTTTTGCGGGCGATTTGGGTGTTTTGCTCTTCTCCTCTTTCTTCACGCCTTCCTCTCTCTCCTCCTCCTTTCTCTTCATCTGGGCCAGTTTGGAGCTGGTTTTCACAGCAGCGGGGTTCTTCTTAGGAGACGGACTGATGATATCCTCGTTGACGCTGCCCTTCCCGTTGGTCTTTGACGGGCTAATTGTGCTGCTCTTTTTGGGAAATGTGTTCAGCCCTTGTTTCTCGTCACTCTCCTTACGAGCCTGAATGACAAACACACACAAAATTATATCTGACAACCAAAGGCCTATATAGATAGAGTGTGTGCATTCATGTGGTTGTGTTCGTTACCTTCTTGGCATACGGCTCTTCGTCCAGCATGGCCAGTGTCCTGGCAAACTCTTCATCCTCATGAACCTGTTTTTCCAGCTGAGTTCAGCCACGGTCAGAGAAGAGGAAGATATGGTTACATGAAGAGGGGATCAATAAGCTTACACAGGTAACCACTTATTATTATTACAATGATAGCCGAGTAAACAAGCAGTTGTGGTGGGAGTGGACTTACCTCCATGTCCTCATCCATCTGCAGCTGTTTGGCGATCAGCTCATCACTCATAGCATCATCTGAGTCCTGAGTTGGCTGAGGAGGGAAGGGATTTTATTACACAGTCTGATGTACATTGAGTTGGCATGTGGCAGTTTTGGGAGGATCACAATTTGGCTGAAAAAAGGTCTGAATAAAACAATCGATGTTAAAACTCAAACAGGGCTAGGTGATACCAACAAAATCAAAATCACATAATTTTTGACTGAGTACTTCAATATCAATAATGTGATCATATTTGGGAAATGAGTATTTGTGCTTCCGTAAGATTTTGACACAAACATTTTTGAAAATTAGTAATGATCAGTAGTAATCGGAAATGTCCAATTAGTAATGTGGACATGGTTAATAGGTAAAAGCAAACATTGTTCATTTCACTCAGGCAGAACAGGCTAATAAGTACAGAAAATTATAAAAATCTACTGTAAAGCAGCCTTTAAGACCAGGTAATATATAAGTTATTTCACAATATTAGAATACCCAAAATCTCAGATAACATTTAATCTCATATTGCAATACTGATAATACACAATACCCAGCCCTACAGTCAAAGAAAGTCATAATCTTGTAGTTATGGATGCATAAGCAGAAAGTGAAAGAGTTTGCAGAGAGCAAATAAAGAAGTAATGGGGAAAAAAAGGCTCCAATACTCACAGCCTTCCTTTTGGTGCTGGCTACCAGCTTTTTATCCGAGCGCTGAACACCCCCACTTCCAAAGTAGTCCAGCACTGAGGTGGGGGTTCGTTTGGGCTGAGGAGGCGGGGCCGACTTAGGGGTGACAGGTATGGGAGGAGACTTCACCCCCTTTGACCCCTGGGTGGAGGAAGGCTTAACAGGAGACTTCATCGCCTCCTTGCTCCCTGGGCGAGTCTTCTCTGCATCTGTTTTTGTTGGTTTGGCAGTGCCATTCTCCTTGGATTTGGGCTTCTTCAAGGACACAAAGTTGTCACTGTCTGAGTCTACAACAAAATATGAAAAGAAACTGATAAAATAAATCATTCCTCAGTTAACAAAACATTATTCTTGGCTTATAGTAGGCCTCATCAAGTTTTTTCTGCATGGTTTGGTGTTTGCAGGTGGAGGGGAGGAATCCACTATAACTCAAGTATTGGGTAATTAAAAAACCTAGTTTACTTCTGTGTGAGTTTGCATGTGTGTGTGTGTGTGTGTGTGTGTAGCAGGAAGTCAATCCATGTCCACATCACCTGTTTCAGAGACATACTGCACAGGGTCCTTTTTGGAAGGAGCGTCTACCTTGCTGGTCTTCTGTTTTTCTTTTGGGGATTTCTTTGGCTTTCTTTCTGGCTCCTCTTCAGAATCTTATCAAACACAATGACAGAGATGCACAAAGAGGAGACATGTGGTAATTGAAAAAAAAAAAAACTTGACAAGCAATCTATAACAGCTGATAAAAAAGGAAGATGTAAGTTTGATAATGAATATCACATCTCATGGTGATGCAAAGCCATTTACCAGACTCTATAACTGCACGTCTCTTGCGTTTCTTCTCGCCACCCTTCTGTTTCTCCTCTGTTTTGGGGCTTGTAACCTGAAGCACATGAACCAACCATGATCATGTAATTATACAGATCAATCAGACCACATGATTCAGGCTCCACAACAAAGGGGCATCACACAATTTCCTTGCCTTGGGAGACACTTTCTTTTTCTTCTTCACATCATCCTCTGACGTGACAGACTTCTTTTTCTTCTTGTCCTCTGTGCTGATGCTTCCATTTGAGGCTGGTTTCTGCACCGCTGGTTTGGTTAAGGTTGGTGCAAAGAACCGCCTTATGTCCTGTATTCCCAGGAGGGAAACCGGGTTCATTTCAAGGCAATCACAGCAAATTAATATTGATTTGGCTCACAAAGTATCACTGCACTGCTGCCTGTATGTATTACTAATAGCAATTAATTCTTTAATTTGTAGTTAATGGCCACCGTCTGCAACTTTCACTTCCTGACGTGCATACAGCAGGAAAAGATGCATCGTTCAAACCTCTGCGTTTCGAAACAAAACACATAAGCTGCACAAATATAACACAATAACAGAGCAAAGACGACAATAATGTGCTGCTTGCTAAATTATTATGAGCCACCTCGATCACTTGCTATTTCTCTTTTGCAAAGCCAAGCTAGCGTTAGCTCGCTGACATGCGTGCAAGCTCCAAAAAACAACAAACAGGTTTCACAACAGAATGACACGAATAATTTTACAAAACCCAAAGAGTTTACTTTAACAGACATCTCATTGTTCTGGTTAATCAGTATTTAGATTTTGGGACATACCATAATCGGTGCGATAAGTTTTCTTGTTGGTTGATGTCAGATTAGTTGTAAAGACAGTAATCAGTTCAGCAAACCCTTGGCGCGAAGTAAATTGGTGGGTGTCGCCAGGAGATGACGTAGTAGCGGGAGCAGGTTGTGCAGCAACCAGCTGTATTCAGTAAAAGGTACAATATTCATTTTAAAAGAGAAATTTAAATTTACAACACTGTGACGTGTGGGAAATCTTAATAATGAATTACTGACATTGGACTTGTCCCTTTTGTAATTTATGCCTTTTTGTGCAAAAGAACAGAACACTGGTCTGCCTGTAAATCTGTTGGCATACTGGCCTTTTTTTTTTTTTTTTTTAAGAGAGCTGAGAAAAATAAAGATAGAACCAAACCTCTCTAAAGTTCTTGGCATTAAACACACACAAGCTCTGTGATTGGGCAGAAAAGGCGTTGGCCTGTTGCCCATTGGCTACAACAGCTTTGATGTAAGCCCTCACCCAACCATAACCTAACCATGTGGGCGGACTGGGGGGTGTACTTTTTATTAAATTTTATGAATACTTTTTTAAGTATGCATAAGCTCTTCATCTGGCTTGTCAACATAATTCCAACCCTCTTTCTGGTGTAAATGATAGATGATGTTACATACAAACTTTAATTAGAGCTGTGACTGATCGACAGTATCCGTAGTTAATGAGGGGCCCCATTATCTATGGGCCAACCAGACAGCTATTTCGTCTAACTTCCCCACATCTCTTCATTGTTGCTGGGTGCCAACATTCAAACACAACACAGACATATTGGTCTGTACCATCTGAGAATCTACAACTGGAAAAACATGCTGCTTGTATTCAATTAGTTCAAATCACCTCACCGGGTCTTTTATGACATCAACTAAAATATTAGCATCACTTCATATTACTGTAAATATGCAGGTAAACTTGAGGCTAACACCAATTCCATGATTCCTGTAATTGAGGTCATATTTATCACTACACAAGGATCATGGACTTGAATCTTATAACACATCACAGCACTCTGCTGTGTAATTTTTGGAGGGCTGTGATTCAGATTTACTGTATCCAGGTGGGTGTGAGAAGTGGGAAAAGGCAGGTAAGTGAAAAACTTTAGTCTTGACTACAGCTTAATGTTTGCACAGCCACAAAATGAAGTACTGCACCTTGAGCCATTTAGGAGATATTCAATATCAAAAATCCATTTTACCGAGTATCAAAGTCGTTCTGTCTTGAGCAGGACATCTTTAATCAGACAATCACACACTGAACGCACATTGTTATGCAGCCACCTTAACAAGTCAGCAAGTGACAAAACTTCAAACAAGAACCACAGAGGCCAGTTTATCTGGAAAAGTGGGGAGGAATTTATTACTCATAACAGAACACAGATATTTATTCGGCATCTTGTTCCATCACGGTGGTCTTCTCACTGACATAGATGCCGTCCAGAAACTTCCTGATGTCCTTCTTTCTGACTGTGGTGGCCTGTTGGATCAAGGCCGCTGCAAAGGGACAAGAGAGCAGAGTGTGAGAGGAGGAAACCGATCACATGTAGCAGCAAGCTGGTGGCTTAAGCACGGGAATTTTAATTGCAGTAATGGACCAAACTACTTAGACCAGACTTTCAGTGCATTCGCCTACTTCAAAGAAGTGTTACAGCAATGTTTGGTTTCTTTTGACATCATCCAAATTGTCCAAACAATGAATTAACAAGCTAGAGCTTAGGTGCATGCTGAGTTAGTGACAATGCCTGTCATTAAAATGGTAGTCAAAGTTAGACATGCAAGAACAGCCATATGAAACAATCAATATGCCACTCAGAATATGGTCATAAAAAATAAGAATGAACCTTGCACAGCATAAGGACACATGGAAGTGAAAACACCTCTTGAAAAGAATTTAAAAATTATAAAAAAGGAAAAGAAAGAAATGCAAGATGACAGAAAAACAGTATACACAGAGAAAACGCCTCCCCTGTAGGCCACAAGGGAAGCTTTGGCAAGGTTTTCTAACCTCTACGAGAGTAGCTGTAGCTTTTACTGATCCGGTTCCACTACTGTTCCCTTCTCAGACACGTAAATACCGTCCAAGAACTTTCTGATATCCTTATTTTTGACTGTGGTGGCCTGCTGGATCAGGGCGGCTGGAATAGAGAGAATCAGGGAGCAGGTAAAGGTCACACAGGGTCAAGGATCACAGTCATTACAGGCTACAGGTCAACAGGAGAGAGGGGGAATACAGACTGATAAAAGAGGGAGGATAACTCAAAAGACGAATGGGATACAGTAATAACACTCCAAAGAAAGTTTGAGAAAGTACACAGAAGGTAGGGGGATTATGGCATCACATCCAATATAAGTAGTTCAGCCTGGGATCAATGCTACAGCCATCAGTGCCCTTTTAGTGGGAATTAAGGGCAAGAATGACTAATACAAGAAAAGGTTATCAAGGTAAACTAGACATCAATCAGTCCAGGTGAACATGAGGATGAAGTGTCAATTTGTCTGGGTGGACGGTGAGGAAAATACATTTGGGAAGTTCTTTGCAACAAGGATATCAGCTGGACAGGACAAATAGGACTACACCAAACAGTTGCTATGTGAAACTAATAGAGATTATAGACATATCCACAGTTCCAGAAATGTCTATAGTACATATTCTAGAGTTTTAGGGGAGACAGCAGCCCTCAGCCAGTCAAATTTTATCATGTCCTTGTTTTTCTTTGCAGATCAGGTACCATACACAAGGATATCCTGATGACATTTATCAGGGAAAAGGCTTTACTTGTGATCTAGTGAACTGCGCTGCTGTTAAAAGCAGTATGGGCAGAAGACATTAGCCTAACACATTACTCTAGATCTTGTTTATTTTGCTGTAATGGCAACGTTTAGACGTTGACAGAGTGAAAACCCATTTGACCGACTTTGTGTCAGAAATCCAGTGCCGTAGTTGTGGACAGTGTGAGCAGTGGAGGGGTAAAATGAAGTAAGGCAGTATTGCAAATCGTTACTTTCTAAGTGCGGGGAGAAAACTGAACATATTATGTGGAAATACTTTTTAGGAGACGATGGATAAACATACCTGAATTTGACACCAGCTCAATGTCGTTACCCTCCAGCACCAGCTCGTCCTTCTGGGCTGCTGAGACCGCACACATCACACCTGGGAGAGGGATAGATGTGGGTAGGAGGAAAAACAGAAATTGAATGATTGAACCACAGGGCAAAAATCCTTCACATAAAAATGTTATAGAAGATCAAGAACTGACTTATAAATAGTGTGAAAGAGTTTGCCAGTTCTAATTTTACAAAGATGAGCTACTCATAGAAAATTTAAAATCTCGGCAATGTGTTGACCTCCAATAATCCAACTATGCCACCAGGAAAGAGCTTGATTCCTTGCCACCAGGAAACAGCTTGATTCCTTGCCACCAGGAAACAGCTTGATTCCTTGCCACCAGGAAACAGCTTGATTCCTTGCAACCACTCACTCTTTTTCCATCAGTTTCACTCACCGGGCCTCATACGGACACGGCGGATGTACTTCTCTCCCAGGAAGTTCCTGATCTCCACCAGAGTTCCACTCTCCTGAATGACAACGTTGATGGGGAAATGGGCGTACACAGAGCGCATCTTGTATCGGAAACCCTACAGTAAGAAGGGAGGGAGTGAGCCGGCGAGCAATAAAAACAACTGTTCTCCCAACAATAACCAGCTATGTGGCTACTGCAGCAAAGTACAGTCACACAATAGAGTCCATCATGACTACGACAAAACACTAAGCCCTTGATAAAAGGTGGGGGGCACACTGCTGTCAGAGAAAATCTAGCGGTAGTGTCAAACTGAGGCAAAAAGAACAGTTCACCCATCACAATAGTGACAAATTAAGGGCTCAGACAAAGCATAAAAGGTAAATTTAACAGCAGTCTCACCATAGTGACTCCCTTGATCATGTTCTGGACATGGCTGCAGATGGTGCGGACTGTGGCCAGCTCCTTCCTGTTTCCCCACCATTTATCCACACGGAGCTAAAGATGACAGGACAGTCACAAACTGCTGGACACTCTAACAAATACTTTGTATTTAGCAGCTGGAGGAAATCAGCCAGCTGGTTTCAGTATTGAGGAAAAAAAACACTCCCTTGGGAACAAAAACACAACCATACATAAGTCACGGTTACTGTCCCACCCATGGAGAAAGGACTGTTGCCAAGGTAGCTTGAACAGCATGTAAAAAATAAACACTCAGTAAAAGTCACCCCACACTGGTTCAGCCTGATAACACTACACACATCTATCCTAACTCTGAGGTTAGAAACATCAGCTCACTTGATGGCACTGTAAAACCCAGTCTTTTAATATCCAAGTAAAACTACATATTCTACCATCAATTTGTCAAGCTACTCCTGTGCATCCAACCTGTCACTGCAGTAGAATTATATTTGTACAGGGTCTGATTACCACAGCATCTAACCACTGCCCACATGTAACCATAAAGCTTATTTCGATTCTGAGCTGTCCAGGAGATGCCCTTTTACTTTCACCCATTCAGTCCAAGACTTGCTCACCTTCTTCTGTTTCTTGCCCAGCAGGCTGAGCTCCAGGTTGATGTGGTTGAACTCCCTGCGCAGGGTGCCACGGGGCCCCTTGACGATCACCGTCCGCCCCTTCAACCTCACCTCGACTGCACAGACAAGGAGCAAACATGAGGTAAGATACAGCACATCACAGGAGTCACTGAGAAAATGTGACATTAAGTTTGTCACTGAAACAGCTATCTGTAGGAACAACCATTTCTTACCATTGTCGGGGATGTCGACAGTCTGGTTGCTGAGAATGGTCTTCATTCTGTAATTGACAGCAATAGTTAGTGAGCCATGGTCCTCAAGTTTATGTCAGGACTACAGAGCCTCCTTACCCAACAATGTGTTAAGCTGTCGGCAAGAGAGTGCTATCGTATACAGAAATTACAAATTAACGACACGGCTCGAGCAGTTTTCTGACACTGACATTTAGCCTGTCTTCATTATTAAGTATTCAGTGTGGCAGCCGTTAGCTAGCATAAATGCTAACGTAGTGCCAGCTCAACCACCGCGACCAATGGCTCCATTCCCTGATTACGCTGAATAAAACAATATAAACTATGTACAGCTGATGCCACGAATACACTGTAAATTAACTATTATACTCCTTATAAAATCCACTGCACGAAAATAGCTGCTACGTCAGGCCTGCTGGGATACAGAGGGGATGAATAGAAAAACAAATTCCATATCGCATAACATACATGAAATTACGGCAAAATAATACTTCTGTAGTGAAAGCTAGTGATGTCCGAATTAGACAGTTACAAATAAAGTAAAAACATGTTTTATTAGACACAGATGGAGTTAGATTAAGTTCACGAAATAATTTTCCTGAATCCTCACCTCGCCGGTAGCAGAGGAAAGGAGGAAGGAAGGACGTCACGACGCAGTTGTAGGGTACGTGCGTGCCGTCCCCAGGCATTACAAGACAATCGAGCAACTGATTTTAATTACAAAATTGATACTTTCAATTATACATCAATTAAATCACAAAAATAATATAGCCAGATAGTTTAAGTGCATAACATGTTCTACTTAGAAATTATTTTATGTTAAGTAGAAAAATACTGTGCTCTATAACGCATTTACTAGCGGCATACTTTGCTCTCAGACTGAAGTAGCCGCTCACCGATATTTGTTACTGAGGGCAGACGCCTGCTAGCAAGGCTGAGACAGCTAAGCCATGGCGTTGGTGAAACAAAGCTGTTTTATTGCAGGCCGTTTCTCCAGTAATCATTTGTTTTGGAGTCCCAAATGCAATCCATATGTAAGTATTTTAACGCACTAGAATGTTATCACTAAACACGGTTGACATTGACTTCCTGTGACGCCATTGTTACTGTGCAACCTAGCTAGTCGGCTAAAGTTGTTTGTAGTCTGCTGAGGGACTTTGAATTGCAGGTTGCTGCTGTGTTTTGTGACTTTCATGTTTGTATTATCACACGGTATCTATTTGATTTTTACAAATTCAGTGGTATATGGACGGACGCCTGCTTGGATGTGTCGTAAACATGAATGACCAGGTTGATATTACACAATACAGGATTTAAGAGCTAGGCTGAAATCACAGTGGAAAATATCCCATGCCAGGTTCTGGTAAATGTGATTTGAATCTGTAACAAAGCTTGAATGTTAGGCTTAGGAATACAGTCTTGTAAAGTTATCTAGGGACAAATCCTCGTGCCTCTCCCTTGATAGTGAATGGTAACTTTTAATGTTGTCACGGGTGTCCAGGATCATTTCAGGGGCATGTGTGCACATTTTCACGTGGTGTAAAGGCTCCAACAGCCAGTCTGAGTAAGTCTGCTAAACAACAGCTCCAGGCCTGTCTTCCACAGAGCAGGATTAGAAAGTTAGTCAGATAAGCGTAGAAAAGATTATGTTATATCTCGGTGATCGTCATGTCAATCTGTAAAGCAGAACTTAAGTGTCAGGTTTAGAAATATGATCCACTCTTCCATGTTGATGATTGTTAATAATAAGCAAAATTTCACCCACCCACCTGTCTAAAAGCTGCAGCTGTAAATAAAATAGTGGGCCGAATCTTTTTGGAAGAGTCTGTTGATCTGTCTCGATTCATCATTCATCCAGAAAGTGTGACAGGGAGCAGGGCTTAAGTGTGCACATCACCCCGATCACACCATCAGAGCCGTAAATCGTGAGATGACATACTGACACTCTGACAGACAAGGTGTCACTCACTCTTATGCAGGTATGTGTCAGCAGCCTGACGACAGCGGCCAAATCCTCCCCGGTTCGGACTGACAGAAAGAAGGAGTTGTTGAGCGATGACGGGCCTGATCTACAGGACTTCATCTCTGGGGAACTGTCAGAGAGAAGCAAGTGGGCAGAATACAAAGGCAACTTGAAGAGAGAGAAGGGAGAGAGGTATGACAGTTCTTTTAGGTTATTGAAAGCTCATTTAAATGACTGTGAGTGTGGGAAAAACAAAGGGGTGATCAAAGGGGTTCAAAGACCAACTCTGATAAACACTTATGTAATGACTATAATGATCTTATAGTAGTTTGAGGATTAAGCGCTGATACGTTCCTTTACATGAAACTGTTTGATGGAATGTATTCATTCCTCTAATGGCATTGTCTGTCCTTATGAGTTTTGACTGGCATCCTATCTCAGCCTTGTCTCTACCTGTCAGGGTTTAGCCACGCTGTGATAAGTCTGATTTCACTGGGTGTAGAACATGATCAAATGATGGACTGATTCTAAATTGAAATGTTTCATGTGTATTGAACAATACATTTGCACAGCATTTGGTTTTAATATTTAGCACTAATAATCAAATAAAACAAGGAGTTGGGAGGACAATAATGAAACTTTTGGTTGTCCACTGTTTGTTTTATTGTTCTCTCACTCAAGCTGAGTGATCAAATGAGACACAAACCAAAACATTACATAGTACCACAGCTAGTCCCAGCCAAGCTGAACAGAGCTGATGGGGACAAAACCATACGTATGCATAAGAGGGTCTGTTGTGTTGTGATAGGCTGAGGCTCCCTCCGTGGCTGAAGACAGAAATCCCTATTGGGAAGAACTACAACAGGCTGAAGAGTACGCTGAGAGACCTTAACCTGCACACAGTAAGTTGTGTGTGTGTGTGTGTGTGTGTTAGTGTGCGTGTTTACTTGATGATGCTGTCAAGTACTTCAAGCATTTTCAACTTATTTGGTTGTCAAAATGTTATATCTGTCAGGGCTTGGTTGATATATCAGTGTAACAATTTGGTACTAGCATTCGCCTTTCAAATACAGATGACTATTTGGGTGCATTTCCTTGATAAAACCCTTCAAATTGGTAAAAAAAAAAATGTCAGTGTATTGAATACATATTGTATATATTTGATAATGCTACCAGATTTAAAAAGCCTGTGTCATTTATGCTGCATTTAAGAAACATTTCTTTTTTTGTTTGTTTGTTTTTTCCAGGTATGTGAGGAGGCTCGGTGTCCTAATATTGGGGAGTGCTGGGGAGGAGGAGAGTACGCCACAGCCACAGCTACCATCATGGTGAGTCTTCTAGCACAGCAGCTCTGAGGTGGAACCTAGTTTACTGCCAGTTAAATAAGCGCAGCCACATTTTCACAATCTTGGATCTTCTTACTGTTGTGCACCTCTGAGTCCACTCCATGTACTACATAGAGGTCAGTGCTAGTTTGCTCAGCATCATTGCAAGGGTAGTTCCTACGTTAGTATCATAATTTCTCCTTGTCTCTCTTGTGTGTATAGTTGATGGGAGACACGTGCACTCGGGGCTGCAGGTTCTGCTCTGTGAAGACGGCCCGCCAGCCCCCTCCTCTGGACCCGAACGAGCCCTACAATACAGCCAAGGCCATCGCTGCCTGGGGGCTGGACTATGTGGTTCTCACCTCAGTAGACAGAGACGGTAAAAGGATGCTAATCTCTCTTGACAGTATCTCTGTTCAAAAGGAATGGAGATACTGTCCTTGCTCTGTGCTATTGGTTGCTTAATGTGTGGTATCAGAATGTCTTGACAGTCAAACGCTGTGTCGAATCCTGACTGTAAACACTTCCTGAAACCAGCTGGAAGGCATGCAGAGATGTCAGGTTAGCAGAGGCTAAGAGCACTAGCTGTATTCGTAATTGCTCCCCTGCTCTCCTCCAGCTCTAAGTCTGTTTGCTTGAATCATCTGACTGAGGGGGGACTCTCCTGTACTTGAGAGGCCTTGAATGATGTTCAAGTGCTATTTCACTGACAGTGAGTAAATACCAAAACGTATCTCACCAATACTGCCCTGTTCTAATGCTGTTCTCGCATTTTGCTGATATTGTTGGCAGATATTGCCGATGGTGGGGCATCGCATTTTGCCAAGACAGTCTCTCATTTGAAGGAAAGGTAAAATCTGTCACCTCCTCTCCGTTCATGTGAACAATCCATCCTTAAACCATTAGTGAAACATATTGCTGCCACAGTTTTTATTGTCGTTAATCCTCATCTAGGAACTCTCAGATCCTGGTTGAATGTCTGACCCCTGATTTCCGTGGCAACCTGACAGCAGTGGAGAAGATCGCTCTGTCAGGGCTGGATGTTTATGCTCACAACGTGGAGACAGTCCGAGAGCTGCAGAGGTACTGACTGAGACTTAGAGCTGAACATACAACCTCTGTGCGTAACACACAGGCAGACACTCAGACTACAGCTCATCTTTTGGTTTTGATACAGGCTAACTTGGGAGTTAAGCATCTTATAGACTTACTTTATATCTCCATCGACTCTGTTCAGTCAGGTGAAGAGTTAGGCTTCATTAGCAGTTGATTAGCCAGCAAGCCAAAGAACAGCAGGATTTTAAAGTAATGAGCACATCTCATGCAGAGAGAAAAGTCAAACAAAAGACAGACAAATGGTTTCATACGTCTCCAGTACTTTCTTTGTGTAACAGATAGAAATATAATACTTCTAACCATCAAAATTTAATGCAGTGCAAAACATTTCTGCAATATACAGTAAAATGTCATGTTAGTAATCATTAATACGTTGGAGCTTGTGTCCAGCTTTGGCCCAGTTGTTAAATGTGGCGTGATAATCTGTTGTTCAGCCAGGTTTAGCAAAGTTCTGAAGAGGGTGAAGACATTGGCTTTGACAGACCACAGCGCTGCTAAAGCCTATCCAGAGGAAATGAGGAATCATTACACAACACACCTGACTTCTGCGTTTACCAGCCGATCCAGGACTAGATTACATTTCTAACTTGTATTTTTATACACAAAGATCTTAGTAATGCATCACCAAGCTGGCCAGTGTGAGTGGGACTTGAGACCAAAAACCTATTCTGTGTTTTTACCCCGGTACAGACTGAAACATAGACTGTGAATGCAGGGGGTTTGACGACAACTGACACACTTTACCTGTAATGTGAAGATTGAATGTTTTTGCCAATTTGTTTCCCTCATTTTGTATCACATGGCTTAGTCATGAAGTGGATTTCAGCTCTGCCAGAAGAGGGAGGCAGTGAAGTCACTGAGTAGGACAGTGTTACAGACACTGACCAGCAGATGGCACAAAGAAACCATTTCCCTGCTCTTTGTGTAAACTGATATACTACAGAAATAAGGAACACATGGTAGACAACATGGTTTCATGGATAATATTGTAAAATTTCAGAAAAAAAATGTCATCAGAGTATCTCTTACCAGTACAGAATGAAACATACAGAACATGTGGCACATAACTGATGGATATTTAGTGGTGAAATTCCAGGGTCCCACTGGTCATGGAGTTTCTGGAAAGTCTTGAGTTTTGAGAAGTCTATTCTGGACAGGGAAAGTCTGGGAATTTAATAAGTTGTTTGGACAAGTCATGGAATATCATGCCTCAGTTAAATACAATAATTAACTAGTTGCCCACCAAATGTATGGTGTTCACTTCCCCTGTGCAATAAAACAGAATAATAATATTGTACATAATAATGCAATAATACACACTTTTAAATCTAAAGTTCATTTGAAATTTTAGTCAAAGATAAATGACAACACATTAACTTTCATACAGATCATGGAAACAACATTTTAGTCATGGAAAGTCATAGAAAAGTCATGGAATTTTAGAGTGGGCAGAGTGTCCTGCAACATGAATACTACTTCTTGATTTATTTAATTTAGTTAATGTGTCACCTCTGTCCTCAGGCATGTTCGTGACCCCAGAGCAAACTTTGACCAGTCACTGAGTGTACTGAAGCACGCCAAGAAGGTCAAACCCACTGTGCTCACCAAGACCTCCATCATGCTGGGACTGGGCGAGACCGACCAACAGATAATGAACACCCTGATGGGTGTGTACACACACACACACACACACAGAGCTGTGATGGTGATTAGAAGTGTTCCCTGACCACACTGTTGTGATGATGATGTTACAGAGCTGCGGGAGGCTGGAGTGGACTGTCTAACGCTGGGTCAGTACATGCAGCCCACCAAACGCCACCTCAAGGTGAGCACAGCAAGCACATGGCACCCTTCACCACAGCGGTTCTGCCAGATAAATGCATAAGATCATTTTGCAATTTGAGGACTGTATGTGTGTGTTTAGGTGGAGGAATACGTAACACCTGAGAAGTTCGCCCACTGGGAGAAGGTTGGAAAAGACTTGGGCTTTGTATACACTGCCAGTGGTCCCCTGGTGCGATCCTCTTACAAAGCAGGTGAGACAAACACACACACAATTTTAACATGCGCAGGCTATCAAGAGCCAAGTCTGTTCCAGGGGCATAGGTCAATAGTCTAAAGTACTTTATCATGTCCTGCAGCAGATTTGTTAGGAGACTCACCGATAAAGGAACTGATGCCTTTTTATTTTTATTTCATCTTGTTTTTAGCCAAAGAGATAGAAGCTTGTTTTAATCTGTCCATTTTTCCTCCATAGGAGAGTTCTTCCTCAAGAACCTGCTGGAGAAGAGAAAGGCAGAAGTCACTGTGGCAGAGTAAAAATCACAGAGCACCCAGCGGCTCCTGGACACTGCCCTCCATCTTCCTTTCAGCCCGCCTCCTGTCTCCACTCTTTCCATGCTTATCTGCTTTTATACTCCAACACTGTCACATGCATTATTGTGTAGCCACAGCTGGAACACACCCTTTTAGTACAAGTAACAGAGATTGTGGAAGCCACAGCCCCAACAGTGAGGTTAACATATGACTAGGCTACAGGATGGCCGTGCACAAGACTCATCATAGGTTGAATGGCGGCTAGACTTTACTTTGAAATTCTCTTCCTTTTCTATACACACACTCTGCCATGCATTTAAACTTAGAGGTGAAAGAAGAGATCAAACATCAGTCAGGAGCCTAATAGCAAGATAATATGGGTCTGAATGTTTCCCAAGTGACTGAAGCCAGTAAAAAAACATGGCCCAGGTGTGAGCCACAGTTGTAATTCTGAATCTTTGCACCTCAGGGCTCCCTATATTATCCCTTCCATCTGCACCCTCCCCCCAGGGGGCCCTGAACTCCAGGTTGGGAACTACTGACCTTTATCAGCAGCCAGAGCTCTGCATATGAGTCGTTTAGACAGTAGGTCTGCAATTTCAGCACTAATAAAATAATTAAGTTTGTGGACTAATTGACCTTTACCTGAGGCAGTTTATAACTAAGAGCCAAAGTTGTTATAACAACAGAACCCTGTACGAAATGTAACTTATACAGAAATAATGTAATTAATGTAACATGCAGAAAAAATTAAAACTACATTTCCTGGTTTTAGTTTTTAAATTCATTTTAATGTGTTAAGATGGTGTTTCTGCATTAGCAGGGAATAAAAAATGAGCACAAGATTCAGGACTCATCACATTTTATTGCATTGGCCCATTTAATAGACAATCACAGACACTGACACACTACTTAACATACAGTAAGAGATGATTTATAAAAATACTTTAAAAAATAGTATTAAATTTTTTGTCATTGATCGACAATACTTGATTATACAGCAAATACACTGTAAGAAAGTTGATGTCCCTAACAGATTCAAACAAGTACTTTTTTAAAACTGTCTGCAAGGGACAGTTGTGAAATGTTTGACTGATTAACAAATGCAAATTAGCATGATGTGTACAAGGTCAGTCCTGGCTGTGTGTCTCGTATGGTTCTGCACTGAAGATCCCTTCAGCTGAGTCGAACTCAGTTCATGGATTATTTTCACACAACCGTGTGGACTCTCAACCAACTAACATTTCACCCCAATGTTAGGCAGGAATCACTTAACGAACCACTTGGCATTTTTGGTCATTAAGCATGTACCAACAAGAGAGGGCCTGGAACCGGCTTTCACGTAACACCAGCAGTACAAGGAGTGAGAAAGGAATGTGTGTGTGTGTGTGTGTTTGTGTGTGGGTGTGTGTAGTGGGGGTGGAGCAAGTTTTAGACTTTGGCTTTCTTGATGGGAGGCTCACTGACGCTGATGCGAGGGCACACTGCTGCAGGAGTGTAAGGGATACGTGTCGATGTCACCTTCTTACCGATGGTCTCAATCTGCAGACAAAAAAGAGCAGAAAAATATAAACTTTCAGGATGAAAGCTTAAGCCCAGGGTTTGTTCAACTTTCTGTTCTCCACTGACTTCTCTCAGGCATGTCCCTCTTCAAAATAATTTCCTTGGTCACAAACTACACACTTCTATTCACGTGTGATTTCGCGAGCTGCCATTTCAGCTAGAAAGTGTTACATATTTATGAAAGGTGTGTGTTTTCTCTGAAGGGCCCTGCCCGCTCACCTGGAAGCCGATGCTCTGCAGATAAGGGTGGAGGTGATCCAGCACTCTCCGACCATCAAAGATAAAGGCTGGCTTCAGCATCTTCTTGTAAATCTTCCCATAGTCCAGCTCCTGTGGAGAAACAGACTGGTTTGACTTTGGTTTACTCATTGTATGACATTATATGTTTATACTATGCCATTCACAAGTGTAAGTGTGTGACAGGAAGGTAGGAGAGACAGTTATATGTTTGTGACCTTAAACATGTCCCACTCGGTGCAGATGACCAAAGCGTGTGCGCTCTGGCAGGCCTCATAGGGGTCTGTGGTCACGGTCACCAGCTCCGACACTAAAACACAGCGCAGGAGAGGTAAGCAAGGATTGGTATCTTAAAACTTAATCATCATCTCATCAGCTTCATCTCTCTCACATGGCCCGTTATCAAAGCTCTGTATCTAGAAAGGAATGACTGACCGAAGTCAACCTTTCAAAACATTTAGCCAGTCAGTTTCTACTGCATTTTGTTACCAGGCTGTGAGAGCCAAAACAACGCTGACTGCCTGGATTTCTATTTGATAAGCTCACTGAACTCTGTCAAGAAAAACTTGTAGCTAATGAAGCTGATTTGCATAATTCTCTCTCAAAGTATGGCAATGATGCACCAATACCAATAAGACACATACATAAATTCATTACATACAATGAATTGGAAGATTTCAGTCACTGAAAATGCATATGTCCTTCTAAATGAAGTGTTAAGTATGACATGCTATTAGTGGCTGAGCACCTGGATGAGCCATATCACTCTCAATGAAGATCTTTGGGTTGGCAGCTACATGCGATGTGCTATGGTTGATCAGATCTGACTCATTTCCATATACGTTTGTGTAACTCCCTACATTTCCAACACATGGGCCACGGAGGTGTTGCAGACTTTCCAGATTTACATTACAACCCTGGTTAATACACACATACACACACACCTCTTTGTGGGTTGTCCTCTGAGATGTTGGGCTGTGAGAGGTCATGGATTATTTGTTCTTTAAGCACTTTGGGGTCGTAGATGAACAGCTTGGCGCCCTCATCCATCAGATACTTGGAGATGTAAATACTAGACGACTCCCTGCAGAGGAGACACACACACACACACACACACACACACACCCCGATAAGTGCCAACTCAGTGAAACACAGTATGTTGCCATGAATGGAAAGGTGGATGGAGAGAGATGGCGCACATGTTCCAAGTGTGCAAAGAGCTAAATACACAAAGCTTCAAAAGGGAGGTATTGCCCTTTATACACACACTGCCTTTGACAAGATGAATGCCGAGTTTATCATTAACCTGTTAAGAAAAGACTAAAACATGGAGGAGCACAACAGAGAGAAAAAAGAGCTGTGGAGAGGTGAGAAATGTGGAACAGGGGTGTGAGAAGCAAATTTGAAGGTAAGAGAAGTGACAAGAGGCGGACCTAGTGTCACCCGTGTCCTTTTTGAAGGAGAAGCCCAGCAGAGCGATCTTTTTCCCAGTGACAGTGTTGAAGAGACAGTCTATGATCCTGCAGGCAAACCGCCTCCTCTGATACTCGTTCATATCTATCACCTGAGGAAATGTGAAAGACAGAGTGACAACAAGGTGCACACGGTGAGACAAGAAAAAGTGAAATGTGTTCTGTGCTTAGAGCCTGACCAATAACTTTATTTTTGGGACTGAAGTGGCAGATATTCTTTTTTGTACATATAAACACATTTGTAGTAAGAAACATTTCAAAATTGGTAATCAAATAGTTGTAATAAAGCTATGTACTGGATGCTTGAAATTTTACAGTTAAACGATAAACTTCTTAACCTATCACAAACCACAACTGGTCAGTTGTGATACATGATGCTGTCCGCTTGTGTTATACTTTTACCTTGGGTTTTTGGGCGAGTTTTTTTTCTTGGCCCCTACAAGGATTTAAGTCAGGGGGTGTCGTCCTGTTTTGTTTGTCATGTGGGCCTGTATAATCTGTTAATGTTTCATGCAAGGCTACTGCTTTTGCCTTGTCATGTCTTATGTTGTGAAGCACTTTGTAAACCTTGTTTATGAAAAGTATTATATAAATAAAGTTTTTTATTATTATTATTATTATTATTATTTTCATTATTATTATTATACAAAGGTTTGTGAATAATCTGCCTGATTAACTATTCAGTGATATCAATGTTTTCAAATGATCTCAAATGCCTTTATGCACGTACATGTACTGTCTTTTCTTATGCATCATTCAACACAAACCAATACTGTTAATATCTGTGATAAACCAATATCTGCTGACATTATCAGGCCAGCCCATATTCGGGTCGGGCTCTAGTTGTGCTACATTATGTTGTGTAGTTCCCACCTGCTGCCAGTAGGAGGCCACCTCAGGGAGGTTGAGGGCCTCGCACAGGTACACAAGATTCAGCACATCCTTCTGGAAACAACTACCACCAAAACCTGTGCAGGGAAAGAAAGAGAGATGGAAGACAAGATGTTACCTGTGTTGAATCAAATTAAAAGACAGAAGACCATTTTAATAAATTAATTTTATTAATATATATACAAATTAGCTGAATTAATTTGTGAGCATGCGTCTCTTACCTACGCTGGCTTTGAGGAACTTGCTGCCTATCCTCTGGTCCATGCCGATGGCCTTGGCTACCTCTTCAACGTCGGCTCCTGTGGCCTCGCACAGAGCGCTGATGCTGTTGATGCTGCTGATTCGCTGCGCCAGGAAGGCATTGGCCGCCTATACACATAGTATGTTTTAGTTTGCACTCAGAATAATTAGAATATATATATGTAAATATACAGTAAGCATGCAATCAATCATAAAATCACTTGCACATACGCACCAGTTTGGAGAGCTCAGACGACCATGTGTTGGTGGTGATGATGCGTGCCTTGGGGACCCAGTGTTCATAGACGGCACACAGCGCTCTGATGGCCCTTTGACCTTCTGCTGTCTCGTCTCCACCAATCAGAACGCGGTCTGGCTCCTTCAGATCCCGCACTGCTGTTCCCTCTGCAAGGAACTCTGGGTTGGACAGCACCTGGACAGATGGCAGGTGGCTTTAAAAACTTGGATAGTGGTAACAGATCTGCAACAACATCACGCTCATACACATGCACTACCACACACACAGAAGAATACACACTTGTAGGTTGAGGCTGGGTTTGGTGTTGGCATCAAATATCCGTCGGATGCTCTCGGCGGCTCGCACTGGGACTGTGCTCTTCTCTGTGACAATCTTGTAACCATCAGACACCTCTACGATCCGCCGAGCGCATGCTTCGATGAATTTGAGGTCGGCTGCACGACCTTTCCCCATCCCATAGGTCTTGGTGGGGGTATTCACCTGCGGAAAAAGAGGCGCAACCACTCCTATTTACTTGTATATGGGTGTAACTTTGCATACATACATACAGCCTGACAACAGCAGAAATAGTGTGTGTGCATATGGAGAAGTAGGGGTGTGAAGGCGTGACTAAAAGACTCACGGAGATGAAGACGAGGTCAGCTTCCCTAATGGCTGAGTCTATGTCTGTCGAGAAAAACAGATTCCTCCCTCTGCATGACTCCACCACTTCTTTCAGACCGGGCTGGAAGGGGGAGAAGTGGGGGGAGGGGGTTAGGAATGCTCAGAACAAACATATGGTCCAAATAAAGTTACATACGTCAAAAGGGTGACTGTGTGATAGCCCACCCTTTGCATGTCACTCGTTATGATGTAATAAGTTGTAGCTGCGGTTGATGTCGTAACTGAATGGTCTGGAACTCATTATGTATTCAGTGATACATTTTTCTTCTTCCTGGCATTACATTCTGTTACTAAGCAAGACTGAGCACAACTTTGGCAGAAATGGTTGCCTGGCTGCTTTTGCTTTTTCGTAAGGCTTTAGTGATTTCTTTGACACACTTCTGTACAGAGAAATGGCTCTGATGTTTGCGACATGTCAATGGAGAGATGGACATGTAGGGAAAATAAAAACACATGGTGCGAAGAAAGCTATAAATGTAACAAATCAGCACTCCCTAAGACAAAGTCTGATCAGTGGCTCATTCATTTATGACCTAAGATCCAGCCATTTGTCATGTCATGTTACTTATTTGTTTCTTGGTTAACTATAATATTAACATACCTCATATATGGGTAGGGTGTCTGAGTTCCAGGCTTTGATTCTGGACTCATTGACATCCACAACAGTCACTGTGATCTCTGGGCACATTTGGGCAATCACACTACATGTTGGGCCTCCTACGTACCCTGCACCAATGCAACAGACCTTCTTTATCTGAAACATCTGGAGAGAGAAAGAGAGATCCAGTATGTGTGGTCTAATTAATACAGAGATCATGTGGAGGATTAAGGTCTAA